>JABCPV010000119.1:0-120462 GCA_016584345.1 Suillus ampliporus | reverse complement strand
CCCCCTGCCGTCACCTCTTCTGCATCGTGTCCGTCCCCCTCCCCTTATGGCCGTCCCCCTTGCCGTCATGCCTCTTCCCCCTGCATTCGTTTCCGACCATCCTGTGCAGCCCTTTGTTGTCCTTTCATTTCATTTCGCATCGTCGTCGATATCGCGCTGCGCACAACGTTCTCTGTGATAGAATCATTACTCCAGTTGCACCCCTTGCGACTCGTCTCCTTTCCTTTCATTTCGCATTAGTTATCGACGCGCTCTGCGCCAGCATCCTCCGTAATAGTGTAATCAAATTCCAGTCGTATTTTTTGTGACTCGTCCCTTCAAGCTGAGGGTCGTCCTCGAAACATGTCGATAGAAACTGAACGAAAGCTTGCGAGATAACGCGTGTTGCAATGGTATCAAGTTCTATCTAATCGTGCTACAGGTTTACTCATTTCCAAGACATTCCTACCCTCGTGTCTCCACTGTTTTACCCTCCCTGCTTTATGAGCGCCATCAGTACTGCCTGTAGTCCCTGCTAATGCAATGTGTTTCATATCTACAGTTTAGCCCGACATATCAGCGTGATGACTCACTGGTACGTCGAGTTTTGTCTCAGCATGACATGTCATATGACAACCAGCTGGCGGCTGAGGGAGATCTGTCAGTTGAAACAGTGCATTATATAGGATTCTTGTATATAGGTTTGGGTAATTATGTAGTTTTGTTACCCCCCAGGGGACCCAAACATAAAATTCCCTTGTATCAAATCGATATTTACAATATGTAAGGTATAAAAACACAATATATAAGTGATTTTATACCCCTGATATCAGTAAATACGAATGGCTATGCTGGTGATGGCCCTCCGATACAACTGTGGCGAGGGCGGAAAAATGAACAGCATGAGTGACATACAATGATATACATCCGCGGTCGCTACTGTAGCGATGGCGGACGACTGTGTATGTATTTACAATACTAAATTACTACATGATATATAACATGTGCCGCCGTCAGAACTGTACTGATGGCGGAATCGAGTGCATACAATTATGAATTGAACAATGTTATATAATACACACCAGCATTGAAATACCTTGAACATTGATAGATAATATATAGTATTACAAACACAGTAGCTAAGGATTGAATGTATATAATATATAAGCTACAGTTATGCAAGTTAGTCAAGAAAACAGTAAAGTAGCGATGGTAGTAGATATTAATATGATCACGTGACGATGTCACATGACCTTCGCGGACATTCTTTTTGAAATACATGAGGTGATGCCGAGGGCAAGGGGAGGCAAAGGGCTAATGAATAGAAGGATATGAGATGGATAAGGATTAAGTTTCGATAATAGACACTCACCATCGCATCTATCGATACTTTGAAACCGTTTTCCTGTTGATTCAATGCCTCCCAGAGGCCAGCGCAAAGGGAAAGGAGGAGGGAAGAAGGGAGGAACGACCGAAGTAAGTGGAAGATATGAAATAAGAGGAAAAAATAGACTTACAATGGCCCTGCTAACGCCTATCAGAATGCAGGAGGATCGAGTTTGCACTTGGATACGCGACCTGTGCAAGCCGAGGCACCGAAGCACGACATCGGCAAAGAGACGCAGAGGCTGGATACCGAGGTAGCGAAGTGCAAAGCCGGTGTCGCATGGATCGATCTGCTGGAAATGGGAGATCGTCTGAAATTCGGGGTGTACAACGACCGACCCGAAAACGACACTGAAACGAACAAGTTAGTAGGGTCGTTTAAATCGTCTGGGATCGTACCGATGAAGGATACGTCTGCGATCCCACTGATCCTGGATATCAAACGGGTGAAGAACGTGAAGACGCTTGGGAATGACTTTACCGTTCCGGACGATGTACCTGAGCTGCAGCTCAAGGATTCGGCGAAGATCGTTGTAGCGTCTGGCCAGCATCGTCTTTCGGCGCTGCGACGGTACTACCAGTCACTGGAAGATGAATATCAAGCGCTGGAGAAGAAACGGACGAAGATCACGAACCTGAAGCATCCGTCGGAGGAACATGTGCAGAGCTTCAACGAGATGCGCGACGAGATGTGCTCGATCAAGGGTGTGATGGAGGGTGTGGGGAAGTGGGGTGTCGTCATATACGACCAAGGTGCGTACCCTTCCGCGCACAGTCCTGTGTCCACCGCGGCTGTACGATGATATGGATCTATACGATCTATCATTGCGTATGAGATCGAGATGTCAAGGACTTACGCTATGAACGTCCGCCCTCGAAACTGTGGCGAGTGCGGACTGTGCATATGTCCGATGCTCGATAGTCCGCCGATAGGCCTGTGTCCAAGGCGTCAGTACAGATGGTCCGCCGATAGTCTTGTGTCCAAGGCGTCAGTACAGATGAATGGCATTATACTAATCACAAATACTTACAGGAAAATTACTGGCTGGGGGAGACGAACTTGCTTGTCACCTCAGTCGCAACAATACGTTGCACGAGTATAAGGAGACTGAGGAAGAGGTGTTAATTACGATTCTCAAGAAGATCAAGAGCGTATACGACGTATCGCCCGAAGACAAGCGGGATGAGAGAGCGATGAAGACGCTTATCGAAATCCGTGCGATACAAGATAAAAACTCACGTTTGCAGAGAGTGCTTCAGCAAGACGCACTGTGCTTATTCCTATCTACACGCCTGCTTCAATTAGGACCACACATCAGACGTCGACCGGAATACACGGTGACATGGCTGGCGCAGGCGATCGATGTGTGCATGGGGGTGAGACTATTTATTTGATGTTCGAATCGATACCTGACATCGAATGTAATCAGGTATATCTATCGTGGATTGAGATACGCACCGTGACGTTGAAGAAACTCGGGTCGCACAAGGACTTTCCGAGCTATAAGAAAGTCTCAGACTTACTTGACGATGCAGGGGCAGGGGACCAGAAGTCGATCGATGCGATAGAGGAGCTCCGTAAGTCTATCGACGAAGCGCACAAAGAGGGGGAAGAGGGGGACTTATCGATGTGGGCCGAGGTGATGAAAGCCATGAACAATCATGCGACGGCAGCGTTCGGGGAGATCAGCAGCAGCATCGGCCAGATGACTCCGAAGTACTGTGCAGCACTTGAGCTCATATCGACAGAATGTTGTCAACACGCTGCAAGAGGTGTGGGCCAGTTGGCCCTGATAAGGATTACGGTGAGAACGAAATATTAAAGCACCTGGATCGAGTCGTTGCTCGGGTAGCAGTGCACCTGACGCCGAAGGAAGGCGAACGAGAAGCTCCTGAGCCGCTTCTCGGTGCCTTCATGATGGACTATGCGTGGTCTGTGTTCACTAAGCTGGAGGAAGGAATAGCGGAGGTGAGCTCACTGATCGTCCGGATCGATATTGATAGAGGAGGAACTGACCTGCGACACGCTCCAAAGTTGTGTCGATGGTTCGAGGTACTGCTCGATTCCTGGAGGGTCGTGCACCCGAAAGCGCACACGATGGACGACTGGTCCACGGTGATGCTGTCGAACATCGGTAGGGATCCTCGATTCAATGGGAATCACACGAGAAACACCAGAGCGGTAAGTGACATGATCATGGGGCAGACATATTCGTATTGACATCGACGCACCTGCAGCTCACGAAGATCATCTGGAAGCACCGTGACACGTTGATGTTGCGGTTGACGAACTACATGACGAATGACAAGAACTTGCGGCACCCACGAGCGAAGGACAGGAAAGCGTTGGACGCCGAGTTTGATGCCTTGCCGGAGAACGAGATTATCGCCAGCGATGCACTTACTAAGGTCTTGCTATCGAAGCGTGCTGGCAAGTCCGGCATGCGTAACCGAAACTTGGCGATGGAACCGCAGTCCATCGGTGGCATGATGGCCCTGCACACGACGGGATGGGACTGGCAAAGCCCTGCGATCAAGAATACCGCCAGAGACATCGAGCCTTGCATGAGGGCGATCGCTGTCGAGCGAGTGTACATGGGCACGTATCGCCCGAAGCTCCTGAGGGATAAGTTAGTCGGAGCCCTGCGCAGGCTCATAGAGGTCGAGCTCGGATCTCGCGTCAGGAAGCTTCAAACCCTCGACAGCGCTGGAAAGTTGCATGTCGTCCAGGAATGGGAGTGGTGGGACGGCATCACTCTGCAAACGACGCAGCTCGATGCCGAGGTCGTCCTGCAGTCGCTCCGGGACACGACCGTCCGCAAGCAGCAACAGACCCAAGCACGTCTCGTCCTTGAAGGAAACGACCGTGATGCGATAAATAAAATCGTCAATTATTTCACCGGTCTTTCGTGCGTCCGTGCATCCACGGATTCAAATGCTCTGATGTCGGCCGATGTCTCGGGCCCACTCAGAGATCTTATCAAAGTAAGTCCTCGTTCCGCCCTGGCTACAGGACTGTAGGCGGACCATATAACATGGAGTGTCCGATGTGTTGTCATACGCGCTGGCCACTGGCCTATCCGCGTCAACAATTTATCATATCATATTCTGATTGTATTTTACAGGGCATCGAGATCAACTGTGCAAGACAGCGTTGGCGTACGCTCAACGGAGATGCCAATCTGGCATTTGATCTTCGGGAGCATGACTACGACCTCGGAATCGAATTGCCAAACTCTTATGCGGACCCATTCACAACCGTAAGTGCATTCTCTCTATCTCTATCAAGTTCACTCGTTCATATTGACAATCATAACAATCAACAGGGCTATGATGAACCAGACACACCAGAGGCCGAACAGGATGCAGAGGGTGAAGAGCCCACGCCAGTCCAGCCCTCAGTCTCAAAGTCCAAAGGCAAACAGCGTGCCATAGACCCAACCCCTCCCCCTGTCTCAGAGAGGGAGTCTGTACCGCACGTCACCGATTCCTCTGCACGCAGAAAGCTTCGCCCCGAATCTGAAGAAGGCATGTCAAATTCATCGACGCTCTCACCACCAGCCCCTCCACCTGACGTCTCCGAGGGTTCGACTCGCACGGAACAACCTGTAAAAGTCATCCCGAAACCAAGACCCGTTCAACGCAAACGATCTCAGCGAACTACGGCTCCAGGTGACAATGCTGGTGCGCACATCAATACCCCCATCATTTTGCATGAGGATGGCATGGATATCGGTGCGTGCACACACATCCTCATCGTACATGTATCTTATTTATGCTGACGCTCTTCACATTTCAAAGATCCTTCAGAATCAGCCACCCCACGTCCTACCATCCGTACTCTCACAGACATGTCTATCAACGACTCGAACGCACCGTCTGCACATGTCGATGACAACAGCGCCGCCCAGGCCACTGTTCCAACGGCGTTCGACGAATCAGGTTTGTACCTTTGGTACCTTGTCTCTTTGACCTTGAGTACGTTCTGATCCAATTTCATTGATACTTCTCAGGCACCTCTCAACCTTCCGCCGTCGCTACTGTTGCGTCGGAGGAGCATCATCCAACTCAGTCTCAGCGTTAGTTGATTTCTTCATAGACGTCTCATTCCCTGTCTCATCACACTTATACAGCTGACATCTTGTATGGGACGCTCCCTCCCATGACTCCTTCTCCAGAGGATCTCGTCAATCAATTCCATCAATTCGGCACTACTGACACGTCTTGGTACGACCCAAATAGAGATGAACCAGATGAAGACGAACAGGATGATGACATGGGTGGGTACGCAGAGCTTAGTAGCGAGGGTCTCGTCACAGATGCAGACGATCCTCATGATGAATGTGAGTCCGCCCACAGACCAGTGGCGACCGCGTCTGTTGACACCCTCCCCCTCTCTTTTAGCGTACAAACCTTCGCAGCCCTCATCGCAACCAGTGGCTCCTCGCAGGTCCGGTATGTGTGCTCGTTTTCGTATCCGTCTTGCATGCTTAACCAAACCCACTAAGAACGACGCGCTGCCACCACTGCTGCCTCCGCTGCCTCCGTCTCTTCGACCAAACGTTCCCGTGCTGCCACTGGTGCGTTTCGTCTTACTTGTTCAATGAAATCAAATGAATGTCATGCGACTTTAGGTGCATCATCCTCATCTTCCACCCATGGACGAGGAAAACAGCACAAGAAGAAGTCCAAAACCGTCCAGGTCGCTTCAGATGATGATGAAGATGAACAGACCCTCGTTCCTACCTAACTCTCGTTTCTTGCGATGTTTCCATGCCTTGCCGTTCTCTTTTTCTGCATGTGTTTTTTGTTTTGTACGATGTATTGACTTGCTGTGATCGTTCTGCGCTGTTATCGTTTCATTTCTCTGCTGATACCGTTCTTCTCATTCGATTGGGTCCGGTGATGCGTTTGTGTACAATGTACGTCGTGCTATTGTGATTGTGATGTCCTGCGATCTGTGATCTGCTATATGTGACTTGTATGACTTGTATGACTCGCTGTCTCTCGAAATATCAAATGTGTCGTTTGTTCTCCCTCCTTGCTATCGTTTCTGGCGCATGAAACTGGACTTCGTCGTATGCGCTGCCATTCTGCTATTGGAAGCACCACATTATCATACTTTTTCACCTTGCCCATTCTCCTGCCTGTCGATCATGAGCTTATGTCTTTGTCCGCCTCGTTCCTTTGCTTTCTCTCGCTTTACTTTATAAAATCTCTTTCTCGAATCTCGATGCTTGATGATCGCTGAGATGTCTGTACTCTCCTATCCGAGTCGAGTCATTACCTTCCGTTCTGCCATTGCCATCGACGCATCCGCTGACCTTTGTATTTTTCAACGACCGTTCGATCCTTGTAGATTCTGTTGCTATCTATCTCCTGGTTCATTACAAATCTCTCGTCTCCCATCGATCTGCTCCTGCATCCGACATTGCTTAGTATGATGTGTCTTTCGTCGGCCTTATCTATTATCTATTTTGAGTCACGCTCGACACTTAAATCTTGAAGCGACCCTCATTTCAATCCAATTGTATTCTCTTCATTCTCTCTTTCTTTATTTGTCCTCTCACTCGCTCAGATGTCGATCTATCGCCCTATACGATGGCATTCCTGTTTGTGTCCTGCACAAACCTGCGCTCATCATCAATCCTCGACTTTGCAACCACTCCATGAGATGTACGAGTCTCTCTCTATCTCTCTCTCTCTCTCTCTCTCTTCTCTCGCTCTTTCTTGTCTTGTTGTTGTCTGTCGAGTCATACCGGTCAGTACCTTTCTCTTGCATTAGATTTCTATTCCGCTGACAAGCTCTGCAAATCCGTCATCTCCGGTCCTTTCGCTCCCCGATCATATCATTCTGGGTTCCTTGTCCATCTTCGTTCATCTGCCTAGTCCGTTTTCATTGCCTCCGCCGGTTTCTATGCTGCCGGTGTCCTCGTGTGCTAACCTTTTAAAACTAAATTCAGATCTAAAACGTCCCTCGGCGCTAAACTCGGACCCTGCTCTCTCGATCGACATTCCATTCATGGTATTCTACCGGTTCCGCTCCTAATTCAATTCATTCATATTTTTTTCGACCCTTGCTCGTGGTCCCTCGACAGACGGTCTCTCAGCGTTGCCCTGTCCATGTCATCCTTAGTTTACAGAACTCTTCGTCGCCCCAAATGATTCGAGAAACATTTCGATAGCAAGTGCCTGCCATCTTTCGTTCGTTTCTGTGTTCTTTTCTTTTCTTTTCTTTTCTTTTCTTTTCCTTTCATTTTTACGCTCTTTTCAGGTTGCATCGCAGGTATCCACTTGCTGACGGACATTTTAAGTGCGTTTTCATTGCCGGCAATTTTCATCGTCTTTAAATTTTTCTTTGGTGCGATAATTGCGCCCTTGCATTAACATTACAGACTAAAAATGTTTAAAACTGCTGACCCTCCTGCCCGGCTCTTTGCCTCCGGTATTATTTTCTTGTCTCCTGCATACCTGCTCCTTCTGACTCGCCCGTTTCCACCAGACCTTCGCATCGAATCCCTTCTCACCTCCCCCACCCATCTCCGAGTTCGACGCTGCCATGTCAGACTCAGAAGATCATGCGTGAGTGTCCATTTCCCTCCATGACCCGATCGTTCCTCGCTGACCGGTTCCTTCAAGTTTCGGCAGCGATGATGATCTGGCGACCATCACTTTTCCAGGTGCTGCCCGCCCAGGTGATCAGGATGAGCCTCGCCCCTTTGATCTTGCGGACGTCCCTTCGTCCGTCGAGGCAGAAGATGCCTTGCCTCAATGCGACGTCTTCGAGAGTCTCTTTGTGCGACAGGACGGTCCTCAACCTGCGACTCGTACCTGGGAGCAGACCAAAGTTCAGTCTGTCAGCTTGTCCACCCTTGCACGGACATTCAAAAAGGACGACAAAGCGACGGCAATCAACTTGTTGCATCGACGCTCCGTCCTTCGCCTCGACGACGACTTATACTACGACAACGACAACGAAATGCTGGCTTGGGACGGCTCCCAGCATTTTCTTGATTTCTTTCTCGTTGTCGGAGGCTCCGTCGGTTTGCATGCCTTGCTGCCGAACAAGCTCGTCGACCACACCTTTTCCATCGCCCTCAACCTCTGCCTTCCCACCCGTCTCTTTCGACCCAAATTCGGCAAGCTGGGTTTCGATCCTACCGGTTGCATGATGGCTCTTGGAAAGGGTCCTTCATCTGAATTATGGCTGGCTTTTTGCCCCCGCGAGAACTTGGAGGACTTGGATTGCGCCAACGACGTCCCCCTCCTCAGCGAAAGAAAACACGGAGACACCAGACTCTCTGCATCTCACTTTCGCATGGTCGTCATGTTCCTCGCACATGCCCTGTCCAAAAACCCCTCCCTCCCTATATATGTCATGCATCCCTATGGCACGGACGACGACCTGAGTGAGTGGAGGATCAAGGACGTGTCCAACATATAGTGAGTCCTTCTTTGCTCAATACTTCATATCCCCTTCGACACTATATCGGTCGGCATGCCGCCCTTGTTTACAACCTTGAAACGCCTGTGTCTGGTCTGACGGTCCCTCACAATTGAAGGTGGTCCATCCTATGTGACTAGCGCTTGCTACAGTGGCGACGGCGTCAACAAGGACGGCGTCATGATGTCATGTTGAAACATGTCGTTCATTTTTGAAACGTCTGATTCAGTAAAGACACTCGTTCGCAGTCGTGCGTCCGCCATGAGACCAGTGTCGACCGCGGAACTACATAGGTCGAACACTCGTTCGTATGTGTGATGTACGCCGTGGACACAGTGGCGACAGCGGAATACTCTTCAATATCATATCATACTACTCAAATGACATCGACTGACGTATCTTGTTTTATATTATGTATGTGTAGCTCGCAGGGCACTTGGGACTTGCGCCTCAATGATTTGCTCGACCTCCACCAAACCATCATTGCCGATTGGGACGACTGGGTCGCAGCTGCCCCTAGATCCTGGAAGAAGGACGGTTGGCTCCTTAGTCGTGCTCCTGTGGCCGTAGCTTGTCGCTATGGTCAGAACCAACCCATCGCTAATTCGAATGCCAACGCACATGCCATGGAAGCTAGGAATTGGCACGCAGAGAGATCGTACACCCACATACGATATGTGTCCGTAGCCATAGCCACAGATCTTGCGTATGTCCCCTCATATATTCCTATGAACTTGATGAATGAATGAATGAAATGAAAACTTACCACATGCAACGCACTCACAGATGCACCAGGGTCAAACGGTGGACGGAGGTGCCCAATGAAGATATAATCCAGCAGCATGGCGTGGTGTACGACTCCCCCGATCCACACATTCGCGAAGAGGTGGATCTAGATAATGTCCCCCATCGTGATCCCATCACTCGCCGTGAAAATAATGTGTATGATGAGGACGGTCGTCGCATTCCTCGTCTCCATGGCAAGACCCGTCGCAGTGCAAAACCATGCGGCCTCCTCGTCAACTTGGAGACCATCTCAGAGTTGTTTTCATCCTATATCCCTACCTATATGTCCTGCCTATCTACAGGCCTCCAAGCGCCGGGGACATCTGCACTCCTGCAGATGCCGACAACAGAAAGATATATATATACAGGCTTGCAGGTTGTGATAAATGGGATATCCGACCATAATACATCAACAGCTGTACGGTAGCATAGTGTAACATGAGTGAAGGCATCTGTCAATAATCCAAAGCAAAGACCTGCCCTGACAGAAGACTTCCACAAAGCCGACATGAGACCTCATCAAATGCAAGGCGCTGGCAATCTTGTGGATTGAACGGCAGGCCAGAGAATGCAGGCATCAAACTTGATGTGGCTGCAGGAAATACCTGTTCACGCATGGCGCGCGCAGCGGAGAACTTCTGCAATGCGCAGCCCCCGACATCTAGACCCTTTGCTATCCATACTGCACGGCATCCACTACTGCCAACCATGACTTGTTGGTTGGCAAACGATGGCTTGTAGGACGCATAAGTCAGAGAGAACGATGGCCCTAAGTTCATGATGTCATGAAATGCGACACGCAGTACGAACATCTGGGTTTCTGATGCATCATCATAACCAAAAAATGGAAACCCAGCGAGAGCGAAGGAGGATTGGGGTGAACTGCTGTCGGTAGGCCCATCCGACGGCAGTAAACTCGTCGTTGAGCCAACATACTGAATCAGGTGGCATGTTACTATCGGCTCCCTGATCTCGCACAGGGAATCTTCGATATCTGATGATTCTAGGACTGATCTGGGGAGGTCGTACAATGTTAATTCTCGGCATTGACCGGATCCGACAAACGCAAAATGCTTGGGAAAGAGCAAATACACCGAAGGCGCGTGAAGCTGACAGCAGCCGTTAGCATTCGCCTGGGGAAGTACGCTGGACTCACCAAATCGAGCCCGGTAATGACAACCCGAGCGCGCGTAGAGGTATTGAAACATAATATTTGCATCTCTCTTTCCATACCATTGTCGAATAGAATAGTTACGATATCTCCGCATATTCTGACCTCTGATAGAGGCCCAAAATCGACCAGTTCTCGGGGTTGCGTTTCCAGTACGATGCTCCAGGGTGTTGAGGAAGGCGAGCTCTCGGGGGCACGAGTCGAGACCTTGTATATCCTGACCGAACTGCGTACACTTGATATTCATAAGGCGGCAAAAAGTAAGGACCAAACTTACTCGCAACCATCACCAGTTCTCGAACCAACAGCAATCCGTATTTCCTTGCGCACCCTATCATGGAAAGCCTGATGGGATTTAATGCGACCACGGAAGGTTGTTTGAAAGGTGATCACAGCATGACTGATATCATGCAATGACCAGAGGCTCATGACCGTTGTCCGCGAGCTTTGTTCAACCTGAAAAGTTATCAACCACTTTCCGCCTGGGAGTATTTGCAGAGCGTCCACAAATGTATCGCATCGGGAAATGATACATGACGCTTTGCGTGGATAAAGGTTGGGATCTCTCCATTTCCTATCTAATTTCAAAGCGTTCAGGACTGCATCGCGTAGTTCATTGCTTGAGAGTGAGGCGACAACGGCATCCCCTGGGAGATCCAACGGCAAGTCAAAGTAGATGACTGATCTCCGCCAGACATAGTCTGCGGATCCTATAGTGTGCAAAGAACGACACGTCTGTTCGTCGTGCGTGTTCAACGTCCCTGTCGCTAGAGTCACAGAACATATGACTCGCCTGTTTCAAAGAGAGAATGTCCTCGACAGTTAAACTTACGAAAATCACAATTAGTATGTCCTGAGGTAGATCAGTTAGCAGCAGACCCATGATGGAGTGCGCCTCCAAGCAATATGGAAGGCTCTGCCATGGGCCGCCGGGTGCTGTGCGAGTCTGTGAGAGTTGCCCTATACAAGCGCAAATACTATTGGTTGTCGTAGGCTCGGCGTGACCAATCGCCAAACTTTAGCGTTACACTACGATGATATATGTGACGTTCAATCCCACCGCAAGATAGGGCGGCTGATGCTGACGAGACCAACGCCGGCCTCACTCATTCAGCCAGAAATCACTTGTTCGGTAAGACAGAACGACGTGAGTTTTTCAACTCTTTGCAGCTTCCATACATCTCTCACGATTCAGTCTTGAGACCAATGGCTTCTTGTAGACTTGCAGTTTCTACTAGATATGCTGCACCGTCAATTCAATATATCCACGAGCTCATTGAAACGAAGCAGAACAACTAGTTCCTCAGCGCACCTGCTCATCATCCGAGTCGGGAGGAAGAAAGGTGTCTTCACTTCATCCCTCCGACTCGGATGAGCGCGATAATGTAGGCTTTCGAGTTATGAGGATGGTGTTGCAGTAGACACGACATACTAGAGTCTTTTTTGCAAATTCTGCTGCGCCGTGATCAATGCATCAAGATTCATCGAAATGACGTAGGACGCACCTTGCAGAGTCCAGACCACCCTCATCGCACAACAACCTATTGCACTGCATCTCATCGCACGTAACCCAATCTAGAAAGGTTTGGACTTCCCGACCATATTACGGTGGATAAAGTGATAAGCGTCGAGGGGACGAGAGTTGCGTGATTTGATGATTGTCGATCGGTTGACTTGACGCGGACTAGAACATGGAAAAAAAATACAACCAACTGCTTGGTCGCCTTGACGCAGACTGACTCCACACGGACGGATTGAATTGATACAGATAGCACGAAACGATGAATGAAACACACGAACGGGAAGCGAAAAAAAAACGGAATACGAAAACAACAGATACAGACAGCGAGACGAAAACGTATGATTGGAGTTGTAGGGTAATCCGATTCCATTGTTTGCATTAGACCCGAGAAGATAGGAAGAGATTGGACGAGACGATAATCAATAGCGAGAGCCACCACAGCGAGATAGCAGACAGCAGAGGAACGAGCGGCGCCAATCAAGGAAGCGCTGAACCAAAAAGCCACATTAAAGCGCAGGAAAAGATAGCATTCATCTCCTCGCCGTCGAGCATCCACGAATTTTTTCGGGTTCTCTTGGCCTCCGCTGGTATGGACATGTGCTTACTCCCCAACTTCCATGTCTTCCTCCTTCATCCCGTTCGAAGACGCACTGCGGTGGTCAGCAGCAGCATCAGCTGCTTCTCTCAATTCCGCGTCTACATCTGCGTCACCTTCACCGTCTGCGTCTGGATCTGTATCGGGGTTGGGGTCGGAGTGGGGAGAAGGGAGGTGTTGCGCTGAGAGGTGTGTCAACTAGGGGGTGATAGAATGGAGTAGGTTTCACCCACCAGAAGACACCGCACCCCGTCGTCTTCGTCCTGGATCTTCGTCATCGGTCGTCTGTAGAGTAGCGATCGCAGGTGGGGAGGGTGGTTCTCGGTTACGATCTCTCTCTCGTTCACGGTCCTTTGCAGAACCACCACCGCGTTTCTTTTCCTGCAAAGGCGCAGAAGGCGCCATGAATGACGCTGAGCCAGCAAAGACCTGCGACTGCGTCTGTCTCTGCGTGCCGCCAATCACGCTGACAGGAATGGTATCGGTGCGGTGCAAACGCGCCGCACTGGCGCTACTGCCACCGCCTACGTTCGCATCAGTGGTTCCCCGCCGTTCTACCCGCTTCATTTTTTTTCTGCAGCGGTCACAAACGGTACCGGGGCCTTCTGGCCCTGGTCCCCATTTTTCGACACACTTGTTGTCTTTGTAGCGGCCTGGTAAACCACATTGGCGGCAGATGCGCTGACCGACACTATTGGTGGGGGGGGAAAGAGGTTGTGGGGGGTATAACGGGCGGAGGTACTGGTGCGATGGGAGGAATGATGGCATTGGGGGGTGTTAGTGGGGAGCCGTTGTGAGCTGGCGCTACGTCATCAGCTGAAGATGTCCGGTCATTAAAAAAGGCACGCACCGATATTTGCGCTGGACCCTGGTTTGCCCTTCTTTTGGGGAGCACCGGTAACAGGAGGCGCGAAAATATGTGTCTGATAGGTCCTGAGTTCGCCAGGCTGATCTAATGGACCTACAGGGATACCCCTGGATTGGTGTGCAGCTAAGACAGCGCGGGGAGATTGTGGCTGTTGGTCACGGGTGAGAGCGCTCCTTTCATCGGTGGCAGCGTCGAGGAGGAGATCCTCGATGTCCTGCGAAGTTGCACGGACGCTAGAGTGGCTGCTGGAGCGGGAGTGAGATTTATGAGTAGGCTGGATGGTGAGGTGGTGGTGATTGAGGTGGTGGGGGTGATGGATGTGGGGAAGTTGTTGAGGGTGGGAGTCGAGGTCAGAAACGCGACCGCGGGACATGGATGTGGCCTGGGGAATGTGAGGAGATAGAAAGGTGGTTAGAGAGGGGACTTACTGAGAGAGGGGGCCTGTGATCATATTCACCACGGTCATTGCGTGGTCGTTTGGAGGGTGGCTGGGCTGGTGCGATGAGATAGGAAGGGTCATCAAAGCTGCCTGATCTGGGGCGTACTCCTCTGGTGGACGGGGGGGGAGGGAGTGGACCTGGAGGGAGGGCGGTGGAACTAAGGGAGGATGTGTATCGATGAGATCGATGGTATGGACGTGGTGGGGGTTCCACGGTGATGCTGGGATTTGCTGAGTAGGGCGTGTGGATGGGTTCTTGCTGAATTTGATTTGGGATGGGGGTTAGGACGAGATGACCGCCTGCGTCCCTTAGGATGCGCTGGAAGCCAGCACGTGCGTCAGCAGCGCGGGATTCGATAGCTGCGAGATATTTGCTGAGTTCTTCGAAAGACTCGAGAACAACGCGTCTGCGTGCTTCTGCCTCGTCTCTCTGTCGGTCAGCATGGGCTACACGTGCCTCAGCGTCTTCGATGACCCGACGAGCCTCTGCTGAGAGGGGAGCACCATTGACGGTAGCAGCCTGAAATTCTGAGAGTAAACGTTCAGCTTTCTCTAGACGTTTCTTTGAATTGCTAAGTTCTTTTGTTATCCTGTCGTTGTCGCAGTAACTTTGATGAAGTAGATTGGCTAGCTGAGCGTTTGAGTGATTATTGATAATGCCATTTGGAGAAGGTAAAGGTGGGGAAGTCATTGGAGGTTGTGGTGAGACAGACATTGTTGCGTTAGTGGGGCATGATGGGATTCATATTATTGGATGAGTTGGGTTGATAAGAGTTGTTTCCCTGTCGGTGAACACGCCTTCCCTGTCACACTTTTAGCGTCACATAGTTGTCACCTAGTTTCCCGGTGGCAGTCTCGGCCGGGTTAATCTTGCGTATAGCATCATGCCCCGCTCAACTCCCAGAACAAACGTTGCCGACGCACATCATTTCCTAATTAAGTAAAAATTATTCACCTAATTCGGTTCTGACGCCATGGACCCCATCCCGACGCGCCTCTGGGGTCTTGCCTCGTGTCGGCGCTGTCTTCCACCAACGCGGCCCCCCTCCTGTCAATAATTATTCAATTTACTTATTTTATCCCGCGCTCTTCGGTAATATCCCGCCTCGTGTAAGTCTCACTACTCCCGATTATTCCCGCCCTTCCCGTCGGTCTCTCATCGATACCGATCCTCGTCACTTTCTAACCTCGGTAATGACACGAGGCTAACACGAGGCCCCGCACCGCCCATCCCGCTTCCACGTATGTTCTATGTTTACACCCGCCCTTGATGTCCGGTCCGTACCTTCCAATTATTATTCTTTCCCCCCACCGAGAAGAAAGAACCACTCACCGCACTGCTGCAGCATGCCCGACGAATTCCAGAAGTTCATCCCTTCATCAACTTAAACTTTGTTCTCCTCTTCGCTTTCCCATTCTCCCCCTCTTTTTCTTTTCATCTTCAATGTCCTAATTCGTCATCCTGTGCCTGGCGTCTCAGACAATCCTCATTCGTATAGGCTCTCTCGTATCCAGCGTTACCTTCCTCAGCGGTCCGTTCATGTCCACTTTTGATTGTACCAGTGTTTCACCGCATGCTCCTTCATCCATCTGAAAGCCTTGTCTCATTCATAATGCGTTTCTATCCGGCATCTTCATTTTCTTCAACCGGCACAGCATACTACTACCTCCCTAATTCGCTTCTCCTCCAGACGCCAAGAACTATAATGTCCAAACTTATTTCTCCTAGCTCGTGTCGTCCTCGAGGTTCCGTCAACCACGAACGTTGTTCATTAACATCCTCCATTCTCAACTTATCAGCGGCTGTGCACTATACTGTCACGCTGATCCTGCGTAACGCATGTAAATTTGACACTCCGTAATATGCTACTTACAACGCCGCCGAAGTTATACTGGCTTCGATTCTCACTATCATGCGCTCGTCGGCGATAACATTTACATCTGGTCTTGTTCTCGTGGCACTCCATGGGGTACGCCCTCCTCGATCCTCGGTTTACGTATTCCTCGATACATTCAATCACTTATCCTGCCATTCAGGATGGTTAGCCTACAGCTCTAGCCGTTTCACCAAGTAAAATAGCTTGCATTGGATTATGCCGATGACATCGTATTCTTGCGGCTCTCCGTTGGGTACGCCGTTCAGCATAAGCAATATAATTGCAGCGTGCCCTTCGATGCGGGTTCCGTTCAAAAATTGAAATGCCGTACGTGCTTTGTATTCCATCGCTACACCCAATGCGTAGGAATCTAGCGGCAGCCGAACACAACGGACAAACTCAACGAGCTAGAATCGCATCCATTCCTGCAGTGCAGCTTTATTTTGTCCCGATTTCCTGCTTATGATCAATCCACGCTGCACTTGCAGCTTCTACGCCCATTCTAGTGAACATTCCACTAATATGATGAATGAGCCGCTGTATTTTCTAGTCGCCACCTCTCCAGGCGAGAGAACTGTAAAATTCAAGGACGCGATCTAGCTTTCAGACACCAATGTGTATTTATGCTGCATGCGAACAGCAGAATTTTGGTGACGGTTAGATTTACTCAACGTGACCGCCAATAGCCCATCTCTCTTGATGAACTCACGACCTCATCGGTACCGCGGTCATGGACACCATCCACGAGCGCAGTGCCGACCGGTGTCCAATGATTTTCTGATTTCTGATGTGACAACAATGCCTTCGCCGATCCCAGTGGCGCCTCAAAACTGTGATGTGACAACGCGCTATATCAATCAAGATGTGAGCACATGGCAATATAGCTTAAACAAGCGCCTCCTCTCAGCTGACTCGGTTTATTTTGGTTTCAGCGGGATAGGCAGTATACCCCGAGCGAAAAGCCATTCTAACGCACGCACTGGATGTACCATCAAGCCTCCGACGTCCTCGCTACTTCCCTGATTTTTGCCACCGTGTACCTCGTGATACCCTGATGCTCGATCAACCCGAGGAATTACGAGACGTTATGATTTCATGTCGCTTCCTGGGGACGTGCGGAGTTGCCTTGGGTCACACGCGAGTAGCAGCTAAGTTCGTCTCGACGTATTACCCCACCCCGATTTATTTTGACAGACCTCAATGTGATGCGTACCCAGCTCCATTCAAATTTTGAGGGGTGCAAGGTTTTAGATGCGGTCGCTATTGCTTCAAAGTTTTGATCTCGTTTAGACTTTTTGTGGGGCAGACTTGATGACGTTCAAATAGCGTCGACTATGAGCACATCTCGCTATGTGTACGTTATACACGCACCCCACCCCAAATCCTCTGCGTCTAAAAAACGACAATCTCAGACGCGAACATCATGTCCCAGTACGGCACGGCACATGACCCCTAAGCTCGATCGAGGATCCCGGAGCTCACCAAATCCATCCACTCGCTCCCAGCTGCATTTCCTGTGCCTTCTATCTACATACAGCATCAACATATCCAAGATGTTGCGACACACCTCAGGCTCGCCTTCTTGGTTCCTGTTTGCCTCACAGCAAACCCGTTTTGCCTCTCATCTTGGCAAACCCCACCCAGCCGTGCACATCGTTGCTACATCGCCGCACGCGCGTTGCACAAAAGTAATACAACGCCGAGACAACGCTTTCCCGCTTTCAGCGCGCCGTGGAGCCCAAGCCATATGCGACTACCCCAAGGCTTCATCTTAACTCACGCCTGCTAATGACATAAGTAAGTTCATAATCGAGACGCCGCATGCATCACGTTTCATGACTTCTCATAACTCATCGCTCAGAATGGTTCGTTACTTGTTCTGGAAGGATTCGTTATCAGCCCATGCATCGCGCGTTATTTTTTTTGGGTTGTTGAATTTATAATCTGACGTGCCACCGTGCGGGTTTTGTTCTGCGCTGAGACTCGACTGTGACGTCGTTTGCCTCGTGTTCGGTGCATGTACGTCAACTGGGCCGTGGCCCGTGGGGATGGGCGCTCGTGCGTTAGATGCGGTGTTACTTCCCACCGCTCGTCTGCTTCTGTCTTATCTGATCAGCCATGGCTATACAGCATGTGCGCGTCAGTACTGGACGATTGATTATGCTGGCTTGGCTGAAGAGAGGAAACGTGTTTCAAGAAAATGGGACCTTCATCATGTCTTCTATGAACAGTCGCAGCTTAATTCTATGGAAGGTTTCAAGTTGTCCGCTGCTCTCTCACCAGAACTCGAGAACGCAGAACGCCTCCGAAGATATCGAACCGTCAAGTAATACAGCCCTCATCAAGTGACCTCGGATGTTCAAGAACCCGTCCCCCGATAGGTTTTCTAACACGATCATCTTCGCCGAATGTAGAAGCTCGGCTGAAGGCCAGTTCTGCCCGATCGAGGTGTATATGTCCGCTTCTCCAGAACTCGAACTTTATCTCGTCGACGTCTCGAGTATGACGGAACGCCATCCGTTAGTGGAATGGGAAAGGGGATGAACTTCGGCGGGGATGCGTGCCGCATCCCGCCTAGCATCATCGTATTCGCTGGCATCTCGTCACTCGCTTTCCCAGAGGTCACTTCTGGACATCTCAGCTGCCATACATGCGCCGTAAAGGGACACATTCCCCTGTCGAAGCGAAAGGGGCTCTAGCCGCGAACCTTGCCAAGTGACAGAGATCCGTGATGGCAGTACCACCGATGAGCCTCGTCCCGCCTTCACCTGCCTTACTCGGCTACAACGCTCCTGATAGGCCACTTCATTTATTAAACCTTCCTTTTCCATCGTTGGTTCTCGTTGACCTTACTAGTGTTGTGACATTATTGTCCTCGATGGGGCGTTCTTGCGCCTTTGTTCTTGTTCTCGTGATGTGCTGTTCGGCCGCGGCATGTCCGCCGGTTTGGAAGCAAGACCATTTTGGGCCGACACTATCCGCGGTCAAGAGCGGGAGGGCGTAATTACGAGGCGGGTATTTCTCGTTTTGTCGTTATTTCTTCGGTTGCTTGTTCGTTCTACGGTCGCTCATTTTTTTTAACCTCAGGTCAAGAGCGCGGTAGTCGATTTTGGACCATTTTTGGTCACAGGTTCGGTACTGGTTCTGGGATGATGATGGGAAGATCTGCAGATACCAGTGTCTGTTCTTTGTCATCCCCCTAAGATGAAATCATGATTTGGCAGGTCATGCACCGCTCAACGCAGTAACGGAATAGCTAAAAAGATCATCGAATGCTGTTTGATTCCAAAGCAAAGTATCAAGCCCCAACAACCGATGCTCGGATTATCACGAGATCTATGGATAGATATCCGTGTCCGCTCCTTGTCATCCCTGTGCGACGATATGATATCGTGAATCATGTGCCGCTGAACAAAGTAATCGAACAGCAAGAAATCATTCCATGCAGTTTCATGCCAACGCACACAGCACAAGCAGATAGCCCAAGGCCACCCGCGATAGGCTTCCGTTCTGCCAAGACTGCGGTCCTGAGCGCTCCACACCACACCACTCGTCTCGCATGTCGTGCATGTCCTTGATCTTACACGCACTCTGAGACAAATCTGCGTCGACGAGCCTCGTGTCCGGCGCGTGTTGACAAGTTTGTACGCCACGTCCCAGGACTACCTCGTGCCTTCCACCACCCCCTGAACATCTTAGACAGCGTCGTCTCCCCCTTTCCTTTCCAAGGACTCCTAATACAGAGTCCCGGGAAACCTAGGTCCTAAATTGAGATATCCAATAAGAGATCGTCCCGACGATACTAAACGGGCAGGGGATCTTCCAGCGAATTGTGTAGGACTGGTGTACCCTCCTCCGAGTCGCAAATTCGACTCACGCTTGGATTAGGGGGCCCTCGAGATCAGTCGACCAATCCTCGTTCATTCGTAAATTAATGATAGTTTCTTGATTAATTGAGTGTCGTGGATTTTCATTTCGTTCTTATCTGCTCGATTTGTAATCGAAAATCACTCTCGCTTTCCTATTTCCTCGGGGAAGCAATCCCGATGTCAAGGTCCTGAGTTCGTCAGGCTCCTCAGAGGGCCTGGCAGCGGCGTCGGCTCTGGCAGCGACAGCTTGGCAGTGTCGGCTTTGCCAGCGTGTCAGCACTCAGTCAGGTACAACATCGCGCCATAGCGGAAGAAATTCGTTTACGGCTGTATTGAGTTCACTTTCGCTTGCTATCATCCCTTATCATCTCTGTTCGCGTTCGGAAGACTATGTGAATATACAATAAGTGCCCGTAACTAGATTAAGCAAATTATACAGCAACGAATCAACTCATCTCCATCACAGCATCACTCATTCAGCCGCTGATAAAATCTCTCGGGCCCCAAAATTCATCAGGCTCAAGTTTTTCCATCAACTCGTCCACTAGGATGAGCAGATAAGGAATGTCGACATCTTTAACGATGCCGACGCCATCAGGATACCATATCTTCCTCTCCTCATAGGCCCACTTCCATCGCTGCAGATAAAGTCTGATCAGGCGAAGTCAGCCACGTGGGTGACAGAAAGATGACCCACTAGATATCGGATCAGTTCCTTGTCTTCAGGCATGACCTCTTTCCACTCTTCACTCTCGTAGCTCGGGCAGAATATTCGGTATGAATCCAGGGCGTATCGGCCCACACCCGGATAGTGTGAGATCGGCGTGGGCGGATATGGGATGGTCTTTTTGCGGGTCCTTTTAGCAGATCCAGGGCTTTTACGTTTTCTCGGATTCACATAGGTTGGAGCGGTGATTTTGGATCTCGCGTGAATTTCTAAGCGGCAGTTGGATGCACGAAGAACGTTAGTAGGAGGATCGTCTAGATATCGTTGGGACATCTCCTTCAACCATGCTGCCCGTTTGTTGTAAAGGCCCAGAGGACGCAGGATATTCACGAGTTCGTCGTTATCAGCTTATTACGAGATATTCAGCGTTCATATTAGAAATCGGAATTTCCAGCCTACCCTCGATCATCTCCCGAGGAGTCGTCCAACGGTTCATGAGCTTCCAAAAGACGGGAATAGCGTATCTGCCAGTAGTCACGTTCAGTAACTTTACGGCGATTAAGAGCTGCCATGGATTATCAGAAACAGCGTCTGAAATGACAAGTTAGGACAAATCAGAAATACTGGTAAGAGACATCACGGAAGATGTACCTTGTATCAAGATCGGCTTGGCTTTCGCGATGTATCCGATGAGATCGTTAAACAGGTCTTGACGGTAAGTCGGAAACGCGGACATATTCTTGTGTGTGAAGAGGTCCTCCGACGGGAAAAAAGAAGGCACCCATGACTTTCCAGGTTGTGTGACTTTGGAAAAATATTTCGACATTATCAGCGTGGTTGTATCTGAACTAGTTCTATGGATGAGATCCGTTTGCGTTGACGCCTTGTCCATAGATATAGTCTCTGATTTACTCGTCAAAGTGCTAGACTGGATAAGTGATACAATAGAAGGCACGACCTTGCGGCGTTTTCGAGGTTTGGAAGAGGGAGTCGGGGGTATCAGGGTGGGGAGTGTCGACCGCACTTCACCAGGCATGGGTGTCAGGTAGCATCTGGTGACTGGAATCTTCATCTCCACTTCTGGTGGCTCGACAGATACTTCGTCCTTTGGGGGAAGCTGGTGCATTTGACGAGATGCATCAATAGGTTCGAGCTTGCGCTTCTTGTTCGCCCTCTTTAGTACCTTTACTGATTCCTCGCGCATCGACAGCGGTGGGGCTGCATGCGTAGACTTTACGACAATCTCTACGGCGTCAAGTAGTTTGCGATGACCGCTGCACCTGCGTCCATTGGTAGAAACACCCTTGCCCGAAGGAGTGAAGTAAATAGAAGTTTCTCCTGTGAGCGTGGACACCTGCTGAGTGGTAGTTACGGATTTACTCCTGGGACGCTTGGATTTGCGGACTGTAGCATGGGAGATATGCTGCTCGGATGCCTGGGAGGTCTTCTTCGAAACCCGAGGGTTTCTGCTAGTCGCTGGAAGGCTATCACTATTTCCCGGCAAGGTGAGAGCGCGCTTCCTCTTTAGAACTGGCGTGGCTGGAGCACTGTGTTGAGGAGTATACGCATACGAGCGCAGAAGCTGAGAAAATGCGGAATGACGACTTGGAGTAGCATATGAGCTCATCGACTGAGCAAGCGTAGCAGTAAGCCAGTCTAAGACCGGTCTAAGACTTAAGTCTAATGAACCGGGTAGACCCGGAGCCGGTTGAGAGCCCAAAAAGGCAAAGTCAGGTTTAGTGACTGCTGTGACTCGAGGAAGAAGGGGATCAGTGAGATAGAAACGCTCCTGTTCATTGAAGCCACCACCAACAATTACAAGTGTCTTTCACTCTCGAACTATACTCACTTCTTATATTCTTTCATACATCTCATCTCTTTCAGTTCTTGCATTCATTTACAAGAACATATACAAGAGCATCCAATTCCAGCGTCTACTTCAACTTCTTATCTATCCCTTAACGCATTTCTGAGGACTATTTCTTTCATATCTCTTAATGCCATCAAAGAAGAACAGAAATGCAACTCGTCAATCAGCTCGTCCTCCTGCTAATTACTCTCCTGCTATCCTCCCCATTGACTCTAGTCCTTCTTCGCCTGGAAGTTGGTCTCCAGAACAGTCTCCGCAGCTTCTCGAGCTCGACAAACATCCGGATGATACCATTCGAATTCATCTCGACCTGGATCCTCCAGTCGTAGCATTAGAAGACGAAAGTTCACCCATTAAACATGAGGGTGGCCTTCTTCTGGCAACCCCCGAGTCTCGTCCTTCTCCTGTGCGCTCAGAGGTTAAGCTTCCTCCATCAGAAGACAACTTCATGTCCCAGCCAGGAGCACTTGGCCACACGCGATCTCCTGTGCTTGCCCGGTGAGCACTTTCTCTTTGTTTACCTGTGCCGGAACCTTTTGGGGGGCACCGCAGATCTTCCATTCTCGAGGGAAATGCAAGGCGCATTTACCCGGCGTGGCCTAGTGTGTTGTCTTCATGTCACACTGTATCCTCGCTTTGATGCATTCATTAACTTTCCTGTGTCCTTACGCCATTCCATCAACAACTATAGTAGACCCCACGTGCGGCTGATATCCTGTACATTGACTTCTCATTCATTTTCCCCAACTCCTTTCTGTCATTAGACACAAAAGGCAAGAGAGCTGAGATTGTATACTTCTAGCGAGCCAACCATGCTTGAAACCTTCTCCCGCACCGTTCGCAACTATGTGCCGACTTCCATTCCTGTTCCTGCCTCTGCACCCTCTCCGCCCCGGGTATCGAAACCCGTTTCTTTCGGTAGCTTCATGGCCCCTCCTGGCCCCTCAAGTCTGTCTCCACCAGGTCCCAAGATACCCATTGTTTCCCCAACGGCCAGCAGACCTCTAGGCGCTGGCATAATCGGAAACCAGCCGACCTGGAGAATGAGAACAGGAGGCCAACCTGATTCAGCAGACGCCGACGAACCTGGTATATTCGGTTCTGAGGATGAGGATTCTGAAACCACATTCTCTGATCAACCCTTGACGACTTATCCTACGGCCGCGGAAGGCGACTCTATTATGTGGTCCCGCTGGGACACCCTTATCGAGAACAGTTCGCAACCCCGGTACGTCTAATGTTTCAGGCCAAGACAGTATTGTAACAGATGTGTCATCATCTAGGCGTATACTTTTCCTTGGCTACACCGCCGGTCTTCAGATCTGGGACTGCACAATCCTGGGATCAGTGTCCGAGATTCTGAATCTTACTGATTATCCCTTTGGGTCCGTTACCTTTGCTTCTGTGCTTGCAACCCCGCACTCTAGGCAGCGTGACTCTGACAGTTACAGGCCCTTGATTGGTATAGTGTACGTTAATCTTCTGCTAGGCACATAACATACACCTCTGATTGACGGAACGTGCAGCTCTAGGTCGAAAGACCAATCAACGATGTCTATTTATTCATTGCGAGCTCATAAGGTCATCAAGCATCTTCCGTTTCATAACGTGGCAACCTTTACTTCAAGTGTACACTTCATTGTTATTGTAAGTGTCTGTCTTATCTGCCGACAGGATGTTGCTTACCAGCGAACGACAGAGTACTACAAATCCACCAACTCTACACATTCTTTCTTCAGCATCCTTTACAGAGCTACACACTATTTCTTCGCTCGCCATTCTTCCTTCTTACACCCAATCATCAATTCCATATAAAGCCAATACCAATAACATTGTATCATTATCAGCGATAGACTCCATCAACACTAACCACGCTTCTTATGATCATGCCGTCCCTACATTTGCCTTTTCTCATCGTATCTTGGCATATGCTTCCCCACCCCCTAGAGCAGACTCTCATGTTGGAGCCGTTTCTCAGCCTCGCACGCACCTCCGCTCCCCGTCAAGTACCCTCGGAATATCCCATGCCGCTGCGCTCAAGGTCGGGGGATCCGTTCTCAGCGGGGTGAAGTCCCTTGGTGGAATGGCATATTCCGCTGCTGCGGAGTATGCGAAATCTCGCGCGGGCGCGGGAGGAGATCAATCACGCGTTGTTCAAGGGCAGTCATCAGTGATGAGTGGCGTCAGTAACCTCTTCTTTTCACGGAGCGCTCCTGCGGCAAGTGGCGGCCATGCAGACTCAAGCGAAGTTACGTCTCCATCGTCGGCGCTGTTTCCAAATACCCAAGACCAACTAGAGGGGGCGGATTCGTCGACGCTATCATCGGGGTATCATATTACAGTACTGGATCTGGCTTCCCTGTTGGTCAGAGACAATCCGTCCGTGCGCATCATTTCCGAATTCATCGCATTCAAGCACCAGCCTGTCTCTGCTCTCGAGTTTACTCCTGATGGGAACTCCTTGCTAGTATCACCTAGGGACGGCCAAGCTGTTCGCACCTTCCAGATCAGGCCTACGCCTAGTATTTTGCTCCCCGTCAGCTCCAACAAGCATTCTGGCGAGCGTGAAACTGCGCTCGTCCGTCGACAGTCCAATGCTGAACCGAGTTCACCATGGCACATGTACAATCTACGTCGAGGTCGGACAAGTGCCGTCATTGATGGGATCGAGGTTTCACCGGACGGGCGGTGGGTCGCTGTCGGGACTAGGAAACCAACGGTACACGTCTTCGCTATCAATCCATATGGCGGAAAGCCCGACTTGCGTAGCCATATGGAGAACAGGGTTCGGAACACAAAGGAAGCCGTAAGCAATTATTCTCTTCTTGACCTGTTCGGTTTGGCTCACGAATAGCATTAGCAGCCATTATCGGTTGAATTGTCGTCGCTTGTGCGTCTTAGATCCGTCAAGTCATCCGCTCATAGCGGCGCCAGGTCGGGAATTACCTTTACGTTCCTTCCAAGTGACACACTGCTGCCTACCAGCCTCCAGCCTCCCCCTTCTGCCATTACTTCATCTCCCAGCACGTCCTCAAGTCGATCTGACCTGCCGTCCCCGCTTCGTACGCGAAAGACTGCCAACTTCCAGGATCTTCTTCTCTTTGATCCTTCCGATGGTGTGCTATCTTTGAGACGTGTCATGCTTGAACAACGTCCTCGGGATGCAGGCGCGTTTTCATATTCATTAGCCAACTTGCCGACGAGTATGTCGCTTCCCGGAACTGGTGCTACTGGTCGTCTCAGCACATCACCACATAATCGCGGCGGCGTGGCGGCGAACAAGACTTCTGGCCTAACCCAGATGATGTTAGAAGCCGCTAGCGAATTACACGGCCGAGATACGTTGATCGCCACTTGGCAACTTAGACGGCACCGAGATTGGAGCGAAGTTAAACACGTGCAGCATTTGAGTGCAAGGTCTCCAGCACGAACGGCCAATACTAAGTATGCCCTTGTATCAACAAAGACGCTCATATGCTGACGCAAATTGTATTAGTGTCAGCTCCCTTGCACACGCGGAGCTATCTACATGTTCTAGATCACCGAGTTTGGTACCTCGACTCATCTATCTCGCCCACCAATTCAGCTTTTGCACCCTGGGCGAAGATTACCACGCTCTCATTCGTCGCCATCAACTAGATATGACAGGGACCAAGATCGAAGTACGCAAGGAGGTTGAAGTTAGTGCATATTCCGCGGGCACCGGAGAGTCCTTTGTGGAGGGGTTCTCCCCCCGCGATATGGGACGAGCGGCATCTTCCTTTGATGAACCGATAGCATCTGCTATATCTGCCGATATGGAGTACCCGCGTTCATCTCGATCTGTCATCCCCATGCTCCCGAACGGGGCGCCAGGTCTGAAACCCCGGTCCTTCAAGAACTCCATTCCCATTCGCGCCATGACGTCGAATATCGCCGAAGGAGTGGGAGAAGGCTTTGGTCGTATCCGAAGGGAAATCAAGCGAGTTCGTTCTCCACAGCTTGTTTCTCGACCAGAGAGCAGTCTCTCGGCATCTGTTCCTCTGGAGTTTGATGAGCATGATGAGGATTTGGTGTTTCCGGGAATGGAACGAGATGACGATGTTGTAGATGACAATGCGTCCAGGGGCGGAGACGCCACTGACCCCTCGATCGATACGCCTCCCACCGATGCTGAGCCGTGCGATGAAGGTACAGAATTATGGCATGGCTGGACTGAGGAGGACAAGTTGGCTGTTGACGAAGCCGAGCAGTTTGACGATGTTGTTGGATTTTTGGACGAGGAGCAGACGCCAGCTATCCAAGCGGAGCAAAGGAGGGCGAATAGGCAACAGCTTTGGTAGCTATCGCTGCTGCGCTTCCTGTTGCTTACTCCCCTACGTTTGTAATGTGTATTATCTGACATGTAACACGCGGTATGTAACACGCGGTCAAATGAAATTAGTGAACTTTGTTTGCAATCCAAGATAAATGCTACATGATGATATCAAGGGATACACGTGTTGGTATGTAGTCATAAGCACGGGAACAAGAAATAGAATGCAGATCTAACATATATGTGCATTATGAACGAGTCAGGACTGTCCCATTCTGCCTTCCAACGGCGCGACCCGATGGGTCACACGGGAATGCAGGGCGTAGCGCTGTGGAAACCCGTGAATCTGTGCAAGAGCGAACGTACGCTGGGTTTGACGGTCTATAAAGGTACTCCGTGGCGTGCGATGGCGACGGGCCGAGATGAGAAGGCGGACGGGGACGGGGATAACTATAAGAGGCAGTTTTCCGGGCTGGGGAAGGCGATCTCGACCAAAACGAGTTTCTCTGCGACCCTGATCCGCCGCGATGATTAACCTCCCTGTGTTCTTTACTGCAACCCTCGTACACATCCATTGCGTAGTGGGAATCATCATCAGAAAGATCGTCTTCTGATTCTTCTGAGTCTGTTGCGGGCGGCGACGCTAGTGACTGACCGTGCCCCAGCATATCCGACGGAAACGGGGATTGGTCACATGGACCACGCCCGTCCATGTCAGCCAAGTGGACCGCAGAGAGTCTCGTGTGATTTCGCCAATGACGACGCATGTTGGAATTGACATTAAACTCGCGGCCACAACCTGGATATGGGCACTGATATGCTATAAGTGGATATGTCAGCTTGTGTCTTCATGGGGCGTTGCATACGAATCAAGAAGAAGGGATGCAACGAGGCAAACACGATTTATCTTGAAGACGGACGAGTCCGAGATAATCAGATATAAACGTACGTTTTGCTCCCGTGTGCGTGTTTACGTGGATCTTCATACTGCTGGGGCGATTGAAACGCTTGCCGCAATGAGGACACTGGTGCTTCTTACCGCGCCCTTCTCCGTGCAGCATTGTGCTTAGGTGGTCGGACGATTTTAGGTAGGGTCTCCTTCCGTCATTTGTCATGACAGTAGATGCAGAATTAGGAGGGTCTGATACGGAAAAGGACAAGACGGAGGACGAAGGCTGTGGTCTGGTATCTTGGACATGTTGGGTCGGACTCGCCACCTTGAAGGCATCATCCCGTGGGCTTTGGGGACCATAAACAGCATCTGGTGACCTATGCTTGTGCCGTTGTTGCGACTGCCGAGGGGGAACAAATGAAGTCATAGAAACCCGGAAGACTGGAGTGGATCCATTTGCTATTCCCGCCCCTGGGTTTCCATGGGAGGAAGTTGCTCCGCGAGTGCGCAGCTTAGTGCTAGAAGCGACATGCTCGAGCGAGGATGTGAGAGGGTCAGCGCGAAGGACATTGAAGGAATAAGTGGCGGGACTGGGAAGACCGTCTGAACCCTGTTGTGTACGATAGGATAATTGTCTATTTGGCGCAGACTCTGAACTGGAGCTGGATGGGGGTGGGGATGGCAGGCTACGAATGACGGATGATGTATGATCTAGTGTCAAATCGCCCGCACGATATGGCTTTGGGCCGCGGTGACGAGGATTGCCGCCGCCGCGAATTTGGTCCTGGTGGAATATAAAAGTTTGAGCAGGATCGACCGTGTAAGGATGGGTCGGTACTAACTGAGGTTGGTGACAAATCAGTGTCCTGTGTCTGCGTGCGAATTGAAATTTCTAGACATCGAACGAGAAGTGAGTGGCTTTAAGAGAAAGTGGAGTAGGAATGAAGGGGCGTACCGGGAAAGATGTCGCGTATGCTAGGCAAGGGGACACTTTGGTGAGGCATGATCTGATTGCTAGGGTCTTAAAGACTGCGAGCGCGAGGGGATGCGCAGTCAAGGGTGGTAGGACCTGCTGTGGGCTTTGGGGGCTAAAAGGATTTGAGGCCATATTTATATATAAACGAATGAGGGAAGAACCTGAAATGGGTGATGAAATGCGGTGTTCTAAAGAAGGGCCGAGCGCGCTTTGATGCGAGCGCCGAGGATTGGCTAGTGGATGGACATCACCGTGAAGCGCAGGAATGACGGGATTCATAAATAATACCGCTGAAGTTGAGAGTCAAAAGTATGGAGTATGGATAAGAATGATTATCTTGTGCGGTGATGAAGAGCCTATAAGTAATAATAACGAAAGGTTGAAGCGAACGGGATCTGGAGTGAAAGATTAGCCTTGCCATGTACAGAATCGGGAAACAGAACCGATTATTACATACGTACTAACATGCATCCACATGGTTAACCTACACGATGCACATATATTGTATTATTTTATATATCATGAACAACTCATCATTCCTCTCCTTCCACTACAAACTTTCCTTTCCTCCCTCCTGAAAATCTCTCTTTTTCAGACTTCTTCACGCCATATTAAATCGGCCGCCGGTCGCCAATTTCGTAAACCCGCTTTACCGCACTTCCCTTACCGCATTATTATATACGATGATCTTTTCCCCTTTTTGACTTGTCATGTCCGCATATGCCTTCTCTCAATCCTGACTTATCCGCCGATCTTATCGTCAGCTGAGAATGTACAACTCCAATCCTGATTCTCATTCCTCAAATGGTCCTCTAATACGTGCCCCTTCTCACAGCCCACCTAACCCGTTTTTTCTAATGTACGTGTCTCCATTTCGGCTAGACCCCTACAAGCCACAATATGTCACACGATGACTCCCCTCCTCGGGGCTCTTTCGCTTGTCAATTCAGTCTATACCTAGTTGTAGATACAATTGTCTGACAGTGGGCCACAGATCGTGGTCACCGTTGATCCTTACGTCCACATCACTTGCACCACCCCTCCGAGGTGATACGGTGCTTCTTCCTCTCCTACATCCGTGGACATGGGTACTTCCGCACCACACACCAATAATCTCGGACGGAAAACACTACCCACCATCCACTCCACAGGGCTCCACACAGCCCAACAGAATCTGTCAAAACCGAAGTACTTCATCCTCCACAGAGAATCTCTTGACTCATCCGCGGTCCTACGCATACGTCGGACACAACATCTCAGCTTCCGATCTACTAGCGCTCCAAGCGGACTCTTGGTCATGGGGATTGCACGCTGGATTGCACGCTGGATGAATAAGATGATAGCCACCGTGCCCTCATCGAAAATAAACGATCCGCTTGTCTATAAATTAACAACGCGCGCAACTGCGACACTGATTTTCGGATTGGCGCGGGGGCTTTTCCTCTATGTTTAATATTCTCTTGCCATTGTGGGAAATCGCCGTCAAGATCGACAGGGCACATGGTTGCCGCCGGTTGGATGACCGGATTTTCACTCTCTTTAATTGTATGCGTTATCGATCAGACAGTTGCCAATATCGACGGCAGCCAGCGATGATTCTGAAAGAACGTTTCCAGACGTTACCCGATATGCAGAATGCCATCCCAGATCAGTGGGAAAAAATATCATTCAACCATGCGAGAGCATGTGCTCGGCCTGGCAACATGGAAAGGAGGCCAGAAATACTTTTAGCACTTCTGATCTGGATTCTGGCCTTCATCGGTACCGCGTTAGTAAAGCTGGAGCGGCAGACTTACTATTTAAAGGGAAACCGCACTAGCCTAAATTACTCCATCATCCGTAGACAATAAGCTATCTATAAAGTCTGCGAACGAATCCCAGACTTCATCGGGAGGATGCACACCATCCTTGGATTCATCCCCTGCTCGGTATTTTCCTGTCTTCACTGGGAATCCACATTAATCAACTCTTGGCACGGCAAATTGCAACAAATCAAATCAGTACCTAAGATCCTCCATAGACGCAGGTCTATGGCGCCGCCACCAAGGTCTGTTTGGATATCGTCGCCAATCACCGCGATGCATTCGTCAGGACCGTGTCCCTCGCAATCGAGGCTCTCAATCACCGTTTGGAAGAAACCTTTACTCGGCTTCCCAAGCACCTCTGCTTCCTTTCCAGTAGCATTTTCAAGAGCGGTGACAAATGGTCCTGGACCAAGCGCAAGCCCATGGCCCGAGGATTCTATGAATCTGGCTTTGTGTAAGGCGATGAGGGGGATCGATGGCTTCGGATCCTCATTGCACTGCTTCTGCGAATCATGCTCCCCAACAAGGATGCGAAATGCAGAGTTGAGATGATCGTAGTTGAAGAGCGCAGGCGCTAAGCCAACAATTACCGCGTCATAGGGCACGTCAGGATCGTATTGTCCTGCGGAAATGCATTCATCTTTAGCGGACTCGGACAACAGGAAATACGGCCTTGAAACGGCTTCAGTGTGAGGGAGTGGCATACCAGGTTTGATCGCTACCTTCTCAGACCCCTTGTGTGGATAAAACTCCGCACCGCCTTGAGGCTCGTCCACAGTTCTTGCGATTCGCCTGTTTGCACGTCAAATCCAGCATCCAGCATCCTCTTCTGAAGGACTGAGGTGGATTCTTTGCTGGTGTTACTACAAAACCTGAACGGGAACCGAGCTCGCCGCAACTCAGCAAGAGCTTGAACTGCTCGATGTGTGGGCTTCGATCCAATCATCAGAGTTCCAGAAATGTCTATGAGCAGTGCACGAATGATTGGTCTTGCTGTTTCAGCCATGATGAAAGCTGGTGAAGTGGGGGCGTTGCTTTATCGTTATCGGTGATGATGATAGACGGTTGGTGACTAGCGTCATGACATCTCGATCACGTGCGGTCAAATGCTTATATTCACGTAAGTATTACCTCGCTATTGCCCTTTTGTATGCTATGCAACCCAACGGAAACGAGGTCAAACGCAACATTCACATAGCGTCCTGATGAAGAAAAAAAGAGGATGGGAACTATAATCTCAGAGTACTACTCACTACTCAGCCAGAACCCCAGAGAACTTCGGTATCCACCTCTCGCGGCCCACGCCTACCTGATGATGCCGTATCATGTTCTTCATCAGCGGGTAGTGCAATTCTCCCCTCTCGGTTGATAAGTCGACGATAGATAAACGTTCCAACGAGGGCCAGAGGATGAAGTACGGTGAACAAAACAACGGTAATCTACATTCAAGGTCAAAAACCAAGCAGGTCAGGATATCATATAATTCGACTCACATAAACAGGAGCAGGTTTTGGGGTCGCGCTCCATATACTCGCACAAATCCAAGTAGCTGCGACAGCCCAAACAATATCACAGTGCATCAGTATCACGACCAGGCCGATGAGATTGGCGCCAAAGGTAACTCCAAACCCAGGCCAGGCAAAGCGCCCGTAATGATCAGGGTGACCGGGTGAGTAGAACAACCCCAAAGTAATACTGAAACATATGCAATCAGTTATACGACTTCTTTCACCTTCGAAGAAGACAAAACTCGTACAAGAGCGAATAGGGAAACAGCAGGGATAAAGGAAGAATGAGAAAGAAACGTAGTGGGGCGTGAATAAGCGCCATGTCGAGAGGGCGAGAAGATGTGGGCGGATGATATATGAGAAGCGTGATGTTCGAATACAACAAACATAGAACGAGAAATCCAAGAAGGATCGTGGAGATCAAGAAAAACTCAAGGACCTGTTCACGCATGACGATTCGTTTCAAAAGGTTCTCGATCAAAGTAGGATATGGAATGTACCCAAGATATGGCCCAAAGAGCCATCAACCAGTTCGCGAAAACGAGGGAAAGCCCAACTGCCCTCACAAGCGTTGTCTGCAGTATGCTAAGAACGCTTCAAGTGCTCACTGGCAATGCGTTGCTTACCTTCGTCTCTGGCTTTCTGGCCATGACAAGCAATATGCAGTAGCCAATTTGCCCAAGAAAGATAGCGGCGACATAAGCGGCGATGAGGCTTGGTGAAGGAGATATCGATGTAGGGTGTGACTTGATAACAGACCCTGAATATCAACAGAATTAGAACTCCAACGTAGTGAAGCATAAGTATGATACTCGCCGGCTGAAGGCTTGACAATAACCGAGCACACAAGTACTGCCGCTATGTTTATCAGGAGTGACAAAGGAGTGAGGACCTGCAGCCTGTGGCACACAATTTATTAGATACCATTGTGATTTGTGATCCAGACTCCTAAGATCCTATACACACCGTATGAGAGAAAGGTAATCACGCACAGCGGGATGAGAAACATCGATAGGTAATGAATCCATGACACTGAATGTAACGATATGAAAATTTCGTGTCGTTGGCAGTAGATGGTTGCAAGGAGCAAGCGACGTTAGTTCGTCGAAGCATTAAGATGATGATGTCATGAAGGGAGCTAGTAAGGTAAACAGAGGAAAACAAACTTTTCGTGACTGAGAAAAATCAAAGAGACAACATTGAGACAACAGTTGGACAACATGCAGAACACATCACAGCGTACGCGGAAGAGGATGCGCGTCCCCGTTGCACTCCACACAGAACTCACAGAACACGCCATGTTAATCAAAACAATCCGCACAAATCACGTCCTCAATCTTACCCACCAACTATACAGCCATGCTAGCGCCCAACGCATTGTCGATCGTGAAAATGTCCGCCAAGGCAAGGGAAAGTTGAAATCAAGAGATACTTGGACTACCTGGCCCTTGATAGATTGTTCCATTCCGGAATGGCGGGTCGAAGACGAAGTTAAATCTCTTGCCGAAACGGTCGCTCATCAGCTCAAAACTAAGTATCTCTCAAGAGGACATAGTAACTACCGATCAAGATCTCATGATGATGTGGAGGAAACGGACGACGACAACGACGACGACGACGACGACGAAATAGAACCTTTGTCATCAAGTATCCTCCAAGCCATGGTCTGGCACGCCACTAAGGCCCTGGTCTGCATTTTGGACTCCATTCTCGAACAGCGGCCAGCTGTAGCAGATAGTATGCAAAATAGGATGTGGGCATTTAATTGGGAAGGAGTCCTTAGAGTTTTAATATCGGGGATGACTCTAGACAGAACGTGAGCTACTGCCTTTCATGAGGCCCACTGATACTGATGATCCTTCGCAAGCGTGATCTCTTCAGCACTGAAGCGCCTGACTTCAATATATGGCCCATCCAAGAGTCTTGACATCGGTATTTAATTTCTCTCAAGTTTATCTCCTGTTTCATATCAATCACCGCCTGTCAGCTTTGTCGAGAATCGGGCGCATTGAATCCCGTACATCCGTTTTCGCTGAATTCTCAGAAAGGTACGAGGACGCCTTTCTTCAGCAACCTACCGTGCGTATACGGAGGCCACCAAGTGAGAACATCTCCTACTCGTACTTAAAGCCTCTTTATATACCCGTCCCCAGAGAAACGTCGACGGGTTTTGTCCAAGGCGATTATTGAGACCGATACAGAGTAGTCATATCTTATTAGTACCCGGCGGCCCTGCTACGTGTAGTTTTTCTCCGATTAACAGGATATTCGAGCCCTCGTCTACACTCACCATGTCAGTGTTTCATCTGACATACGCCCCGCTTTCTAACGTGTTTCGCAGCTCAATGGTTTCAGTTCTCGTTAGAACAAGCTCCGAGATTTCTCCTAAAAGACCTCTCAATCACGCTTTTAAAACCGCTTTTGACACATCGGACTATTTTCTGTTGAATGTGCATGATTGGACAGTTTCAACCGAAATTCATATCAAGGGGATCAGACCATACCGGCAAGAGCCGTGTTTACCTCTCCAGATGTGGCCTTCATATCTGTCATGCGAGATCCGGGGCACCTACCTTGCTTCGTTGTTCCCCGCGCTGACAAGCCCATATGGGAACATGACAAATTCATGGGTCTTGAGCGGTGTTCAGGAAGTTTCGAACGAGATAAGTTGATGCGTGAAGCAGCAGTGAACATCAGCTGCGCCTACGTTCCTCTGCCACAAGTTATACTTAGGTGAGCAACTCGGTTTGCGCCCAGCATCAACTATCACGCATTATGTATGATGTTGATGACAAAACGTGGTCACTGCACGAGCACTCCATTTATGATCGGATGCCACCGTCCGTGTTCGGAGACATGTTACCTGCCTTGCGATTGCCAATTTCTCTCCTTGCCAGACCACAGCAAACTTGCAGCAATCACTCAACTTTTCCAATAACACCGGAACTGATGACTCACTCAGATACCGACATATTGTGTTTCGAAGGATGAGACATGCGGTGCATCGCACGACGCAAGTTGACTGCCCCATTAGAACCGCATTTGTTTTGGGTTCGACTTCCACATAGGAAGCGTGTGCATGCAAGTATCATGAATTCCGTCCTCTAATGGGAGGTCATAACACCCGGATAAAGCAGAGCCTTTGAATTTGCCATGGGACAAGGCTGGATGAAAGTTAAAGCCAGGGAGCTGGTTGCACGCAAAATAGAGCAACGATAAGTACTTTCGCAGTGCATGAAGCTTTGAAGGAGTGCTGGAGTATGATCAACGTGTGAGTCAGAACGATCGGAAACCTTCGTATTCTAAGCGAGAGCGTTGGATTCAGTTACATGCTACTATCACTGCCTACAGTCTATAGAACACACATACTCACACATCAGGGTTCTAAGCTTGATGCCGATTGATCGTGTGAGATCAGGATATCGGAGGGTGCTATTTCCGGGGGGGTAAGAATAGGTTTAATAAGTATGAGCGCAAATCAACAGTTAGGTCATGGGAAAGCTGCAGGGCGGTGTGGACACGTATGGGACAATCAAGGGCGCCCAATTAAACACCTCTCCATGACCCACCGTCATGATTGTCAGAGACTTTGAGACCTTTGGTAATGATGGCATTAATGATGTCTGCCTAAGGGTCGGGATCTACAAACGCAGTGCCTTGCAGTTGGGCGCATCAAAATCTGAACAGTTACAACACTCCATTCCACACTTGCCATTCATATCGCCGCGCAGGGCCGAATGCCCGTGCACTGCATGCAAAGAGCAAAAAGTATGGTGCTCAATGTCGATGATACATAATCATGCAAGATTGAATCTCCTTGAGTATCGCGATAGGTCACATACTACGTAGTTCCACGATAGTAAATACTTCTCTCATACCTCGTCCACTGAATTCCGCGGCCGATGCATTTGGTTCAATGGTCAACTGATTATCATAGTCGGAGCTGAGTCACTGCCGTTGACGGTCGAGCTGTGGAGGCGAAAGTCTGCCGATGCGGTCGCTAAAATTAGTGAAGGCTGTGAAGGCTGTGACATTTTAAAGTAGTGACTGTTCCTGCTCAAGAGCGTGACTGTAGGCTCGCGTATGCTTTGCTCTGGGCGTCTTAGCTTGAAATTTCACAGCAAAGCGTTGTTTCGTTCCCATCAAGCGCCCAAGTTCCATATGTGCGCATCGCCCCAGTGGCTGTGATTGTAACATCATCAAGTCTTGCAGTGCCACGTAAGAATGTGAGTTGATATTGATGTGATCTCGAATCGCTTGCTTCATAGCTCGCCAAGTGGACGAGACCACAGCCAGCAGCATGTAGTCGTCATATCAACCCGGAGGAAGCCATCCTCTTATCTGTGCTTGTACGTACGTCAGAGTCACAAAGTCACACAGGAACGAATCTACAGGAACCTTGCGTGCAGACACATATAAGTGTCTGATATAACGTCGCTATCTCATTGTACCCGTTTTCGAAGCTAGGAACTTGTCTAGACTCATCTTACCCCTTGCCCTTGTAATCCCACCGTCCCCCTTACCCTTACAATCCCACCGTTCCCCCCTCATTTCATCTTACGCCTATAAAGTCAAGCAGACCACACATTGATCCAATCATCCGCAGATCCTCAGCAATCACCGATTACCATGTCTGCCATGTCTGCCATGTCTTCCGCCACACATCCCTCCACAAAATCGCATCATGAACACACACAAGGCTCATGCCCAGTGACTGGAAGGACACATGAATTCTGTCCCCCGCAGAATGGGGACTCAAGATCACCCTGCCCAGCGCTGAACGCCCTAGCGAACCATGGTTATCTGTGAGTACCAAATCTCGAAAGTTGTGACGGATCAGAACTGATGGGGTATCTTGTCCAGGCCACGAGATGGAAAGGACATTAGCGCAATGGACCTTGTCCGCGGACTCAAAAACGGCTACCACCTTTCAACGGTGCTAGCCTACATCCTGTCATTCGGCGGCATGCTCCTCCTTGGCCAAGTCAGACGCGTTTCGCTTGCAGATCTTGCTCGTCATGGCCTGATTGAGCATAATGCGTCGCTTGCGCACAGAGACGACATCAATGGCGCCGAATATGCGCCAACCAAGGTGGACAGGAGGTTATTGGCAGCCCTTTGTGCAGAGGGCGGCAAGGTGCTCCCAAACAGAATGACTCTCGAAGATGCCGTGCGAATTCGTATCAAGAGAGAAGCGGAGTGCGGGGCGTTGGACCCTGTGCATGCGGAGATTGCTCGAGGGGAAATCGTCATTGCTATCGGAGTGTTAGGTGGCAAGGACGCGGCGAAGAACGGAGTCAGCATCAGTGCATTGCACGAGTGGATGCGGCATGAGCGTCTACCTTCGGGCTGGAAGCCGGATCACACTCAAGGCTTGTACCAGACATACAAGATGTCGAAGTTTGTCAGGGACCGCATGAAAGCGATCAAAGCGCAGCAATCATCGGAGAGGGCAGTGAAGTTGTAGGAGGGTTGGTTTTCTGTCTCTTTTTCATTTGTCTTGGATATCCAGCGTTGTATGATTTGTTCAAATATTTATACTCATCGAGGTCTGTTCGTACAACAAAGGTACTATATCACGCATTGCAAGTAGTGTCAATTAATCCTGTATTCCATTCAATTTTCTGCAGTCACACAATTGTCAATTATTTTTAATTTATTCCCAATTCATTGATATCGACTCACAGGATCGAGCGTCGGTACAGCGCCTTTACCGACAACGAGTTCAGCCAATGGTACTCCCGGCTTTCGACTTTTATATGTCGTAATGGCCACTAATTAAACCGTACATTCACCTCTTGCACCCACAGGTGCCCTCCATGACGAAGGCTAGCAGCGCCGACTCCCAAGCTGCAGAGAGAGCAATAGGACATTCAGATTCATCATTAGCTTCCCGTGTGGGCAAGGAATTCGGAATTCGGCAAAGCCTCAATTGGAGAGGCGCACTTAGAGATGTATCATGTATAAAATATGTTATCTCCGAGCTCGAAGACGACCAGTAGTCGGGATTCAGATGAAAACCTATCACATACAGAACCAGTGACGGTCGGACTGAGGACCGAAAAGTGCAACCTAATCTAATACTGGCGTTCAAGGGAAGGTCATTACTTTCATGCTCTCAAAAAATCATGGCGTCCCTGTCCATCTGGCAAAGAAGTCTGTGTCTGTGAGGTGGAAGCGTGTACGGACAAGGCCTACAGGAGGTAATGTTGCATTGAAAATAGGTGAAAATGCGTAACTCACTTTCAGAGATCCTGCGGGTGATTTCTGACGGTCTTATCAACGCATTGGATGTCGGCTGTTTCCAATTTGATCTTGGAAAAATTGCGAAGTGAATGCAAGTCTACATTCGTGTAAATATACTGACCTGGTCATGCGAGATAGGTATATATTACTCCGAGTTCCATCTTCTTACCGAGACCTTATTGAAGGGCCATTCTGGCTAGGGCCTGGGCACTCTCGCGTGGGACAGATATCGTGAAGTGTATTGATAGATCGACAGATCTATGCAGTCTAGGCATCGGAGGTCATAACCCCAATTCACCATGGAGCTACACATGATAATAGGAGGAATACCTAGAGTTGTGTTTTCCATAAGATATTTCAGGCCGATGGTGATAGCGATGTTTTATCCCACTGTACGAGATATCTGCCTAGATGACTCCAGCTTTGTGATATGTTCCCCTACATGATTAAGGTACGTGAGGACAGCACGAGCATATCATGGGAGATAGCAGTTGATGGTATTGTATCGATTGAGTCAGTCATTCATCCATGAATCGAATATCACTCTGGATTGTAAGTGGTGAAACCAAACGCAGCTGCGCGTTAGAAGTGCGTCGGACCAGACATGCACTACTCAATATCCAGCTACGCATCTTTCTCTTCCATCGCCATTCTTGCCAAAAACCATTCACTCGGAGCGCCAGGCCTCTTGTATTACAGAGGGAGGTGACCCGTCATTTGTTGGTCCTTCTGGCCTCGACGGGGAAGTACAGGTCACCCCGAACACCAATGCTGGTAATACCATCAAGATGATGGAGAAAGAATGCCCAAAGGCTGTGAAACCATCAGCTGGGGCGACTTGGTTAAGACTCAACTGTCATATGGACCGAGATTCTGTTTCGCGTCTGAAGTTCAGTACACGATGAATTGCATTTATAGGAATGAAACAAAATAAATAAACCTCATTCATGCAGCTGCGGGTGGACTCGTCACTGCAGGAGACTATAGCAAGTATCAACGATGCCGAAAGGTCACGATGATTGGGTAGTACAATGAGCGTCGGTTGTTGCCGAAGGGAGTAAATTCCATCACCAAACGTTCTTCTAAGCAGCTCCTCGTGAAGGACTTAGGAGTCCAAATCCTTGTCCGTCCCACTCTCGAATACAGAGCATGATTAGTAGCATTGTATCGCTTCTTCTTCTACTCTATGGCCCAATTTCATTCACAACACAAAAACAAGTTCCAGATGCCTTCAGACACCCGCCTAGTGAAGCAGTGGACAATGTCAATCCGTCAGCATTACCTCTTGCCCATTGCTGCGCCTTACCAACTTACACCTTTTAGGCTCATTGGAAATGGCGGGGATTCCCCAAACGGGTCTGGAGGTATGATTCCCTCAACTGCCCCCCCGTTTGCCATGACACGTTGGGTTGCCCAAACACGCGAGAATTATGTATCTGTCACACCATATAATTACACTGCGACATCAATCCACGGCTTCCAAGCAACTCACCAACCAGCCATCTGGATGGGTGAGAGCGGTCAAGTGGTAGTATCTCCAGGGGCTGGCCAGGTGCAGCCTAAATTCGACTATCGAGGCATGAGCTTCACCCACAAGAACGAAGTTATCACTGCTAGTTATTACAGTGTGGACTTGAATGCCATCGAAGGTGGTCAAATCTTAGTTGAACACAGTTCTAGTACGTCATCTATTTAAATATATTGACAACCCCTCCATTGTACTGAGTTCTGTTGAGCTTCTCGCGTTGGACACCTCCGTTTCACGTTCACCGATACCCGCCAACCTTATGTTCTTGTCGAGGCTACTCGGGCCACCGTTCTTGGGTCTTCGGACCCTAATAACTTGACTTATCCTCACGGGTCCATATTCATTAATCCAGACACTCGCGAAATTTCGGGCAGCAACAGTGAACGCCAGGACTTCATCATCGCACCTGTTTCGACGCCTGCAAAAAAATGGAGTGGATATTTCTGTGCGCGTTTCGACCAGCCTTTTACTTCATGGGGCGTTTCCAAAAACAATACTCTGTTTGATGGCGAGACGAGCGGAAATGGCACGTTGCTATCAGGATATGCCACCTTCTCTCCCGAAGTGGTGGAAGTCAGTGTCAGGATCGGCGTTTCATTCATTTCTATTGAGCAAGCTAGAAAGAACTTGGACATAGAGATACCTGATGGGAATACTCTAGAGGACACAGCGATGATGACTCGATCAGCATGGGCCGAAAAACTGGATCTAATCAAGATCAAAGGCGCCTCCAAGGATCAAATGCAAACTTTCTACACCGCGTTTTACCACACATTACAGGCAGAGTATTTCTTTGTTCCTCACGGACGTACAATACTCACATCTCCTTTCAGTACCCTTACGAGCAGAGCGAATATGGTCAGTACTACTCAGGATACGATGATGCTGTACATCAGGGAGTGTCATATACCGGATACTCGAACTGGGTAAGCACTAGGCTCCAGGCATGACGAAGGTCTGATGTATTCCACTAGGATACGTATCGTGCTGAATGGGCGTGGCTTATTTTATTTGCGCCCGAAAGGATACCGGGTATGATACAGAGTATGTTGCAGGACTACAAAGAGGTGGGTTATATTACGACTCGTTCAATGAAAGTTGTTTGAGCCGCAGCGCACAGGGCGGTCGACTCCCAATGTGGAAGAACATCATTGGTAGGTTTTGGTGCCATTCACAGTCCTGGATCTGATCAACTTCTCGTTGTCAGAGACAAACATTATGGTATCTCTCTTTTGCTGCTCTATACTGTTCCGTGTGATCAGTGAACATGCCTCTACAGGTCGCAACTCATGCGGATTCCCTCATTGCAGAGGCTGTTTTGAAAGGAATGACCGGTTTTGATTTAGAGACTGCATGGGAGGCCGTGTATAGCGATGCAACAGTGCCTCCGGTCAATGATACGACCACTGTGTAAGTTTTGACAAGTCTCTGCTGTTATATGGGTGACCAAGTGGAATGTGTGTAGATACTTTGACCGTCAGGAAGTAAGAATTCTTCAATTCCTGCAGCGTCTTTTGATTACTACAGAATGTCGATTACGAAGTTCGTGCCGGCTTAACTTCAGTCTATGAGGAGAAGGGCTGGGTTGCAGACGACATCCATTCCGAGTCAGCGTCTCGGACCCTAGATTATTCTTGTGACATTCTTGTTCAACTCTTTGTATGGTCAACACTTACCACATCGCTTTGTTTCATCCATTCAGATGACGATTTTGCCGTGTCTGTGCTCGCAGGTCTTCTCGGTAAAAGCGAAGAGGAACAGTTTTTCCGAAATCGCTCGCTGCAAAGTCCTTTTACAATCTTCAACTCCTTCACTGGTTTTATGGAAGCGCGCAACGCAAGTGGTGCATGGGCTGGTCCCGACAACGGGTGGACGGAAGGCGATAAATGGGCTTATACATTTGACGTGGTACACGATATACCGGGACTGATCGCGCACAAAGGCGGGAATGCGACGTTTGTGAACTTTTTGGACGAGCATTTTGACGGCGGTGAATTCTAGTTATGATCCGAACACAGTATTTCCTTACTAATTTCGTCGGTCTGCTTCAGGTCATAATGATCATACCAACGAGGTTGGTCCCTGTTATGTAGTGTCAAAGTTGCTAACACATTCTTGTAGCCATCTCATCATATACCCTACTTGTATTCTCTCGCTGGAGCTGCGTCAAAGTCTCAATCGCGCATCCGCCAGATTGCGGAGTCAAACTACAATGCTTCCGTCAATGGCTTATCTGGGGTATGTCGTGTTGTTGAACGTTCAGTCAGTCCGTTTGACTAGTATGATGTAGAATGAAGATTGCGGCCAGATGAGCGCGTGGTATCTGTTCAGTGCTTTGGGATTTTATCCTGTAAACCCTGTGTCGGGGTTGTATGTGGTCGGGTCGTAAGTACATAGTGTTTGTTCAGGCTGCACCACTGACTCCGGGACCTTTAGTCCATTTTTTGACGAAGCAGAGATCCGATTCCCACCATCCAACGCCACCAGCCTTACAATTATCTCGAAGGGTGCACCATCAAAGCCATACGTAAATTCGCTCACCATCAATGGTGAAGATATATCCAGCCCCATTATCTCGCACAACCAATTACTCGACGGGGGCAGATATGAATTCATAATGTCCAGCCGACCACAGGCCTGGGGGAGTAGCACCCTGTTCCCGAAGAACAACTCGCTTGGCTCGCACAAGTCTGTGGGTCAGCCTGTTCATTGATGCAGTTAATAATAGGACAGAGCACACCTTATGTAGACAGCCACGTGAAGGGTATCCATACGTCCTGATCACACGTCCAACGAGTTGGGTCGTCTGACAGCCATCAACGACAAAGTGGAAAACATTCTTGTCTGCTGGGTGGGATCGTTGCAATAAAGCGGATACATGATGCAGAACATTATGGATATAATACTGGTACACTCCAGAGGAGTTTGCTATGCTCTGCGACAGTGAAAGTATCGAGTTAAAGTTAAAGTTAGCCTCTCCCATATGAGAAACCGTGCTGCCCAGCTTGCTGGAAGAAGTGCGCAAATGGATGCTCTCCATTACCACCACCGAAGCCACCGAATCCGGTGAACGGAGTGCCTCCTTGAGAGTTGGGATCGTTCGGGTCATCCCCATTGTCGAAGCGTTGACGTAGTTCTACATGTGAATTGAGCAAAAAGCGCAATAAATGTAGATTGTACATGATACTTGCCTGGATTGGTCAGTACCTCATACGCCTCATTCACTTCTGCCATCTTTGACTCTGAGCCTCCCTTGTCAGGATGGGCTGTCATAGCTGCTTTACGGCTGGGAAAGTTATTGACAAGAAACACGAGAGAGAACACAGGTCTCACAAGGCTTTCTTGATAGTCTTTGCGTCTGCGTCCCTAGCGACTCCGAGAACCTTGTAGTAATCTTTCTGCTTGGATTGCTTTAGTAGTCGTTGAGATTTCTGCAAGCGCCCTAGCACCTGTTGAATGACAATTCAGAGTTTTAAACATTAAGAAAGAGAGGTGTAGCTCACGTCTCTGTCGCTGCGACCACTGCTCTCGAATGCCCGTTCGAAAGAGCGCACTGCTTCTTCCCATTGCTCGCGAATCAGCATTGCCTCACCCTTCACCACCCACGCGTCGACTTCCACATTGCCATCGCCACCCATTTCATTCAGGGCTCGAAGGGTGTCTTCTGACATTGCAAGCAGAGCATCACACCATGGTTCGCCCTTCTTTGGATTGTTGAGCCTCAAATAAGCACGACATGCTCCACGAAGGATAAGAGCGCGACGCGGGCTTGAAGAAAGAACATCGGGTAGCGGGAGCTTGGAGGAAGATGGTACCAGCAAGTCTGGAGCGCCATTCTCAAGTAGCGCGTCTTGGAAAGTATGAGCAAAACCATTGCCAGGAAAGTCTTTCGCAGTTCCAACGATATGCTTCAATACACCTTTCCAATCATTGGCCTCCATAAGCTTCGTCAATTTCGCAAAACCCTTGTCAAGAGATTTGGCGAGCCTATGGGCGGGTAAACACGAAGAGGAGTCGGGGTCTAGATGGAGACATTGTTTGAGAGGCGAAAGATGCGAGGACGAGTGTGAAGGTGGGAGCAGGAAGTAAGAGAGGCGGAAGATGCGCATGAGAGAGAGAGTAGTAGGGTGTGATAGGTACGACAGTCGACTGAGTTCTTGTTAGTATGCGTACGTGAATGTTCGACCAGAACTTACGTCAAGTCGAGCACAGCTCCTTGCACATCTCCACTGGCTAAATTACAGTCTGCTCTTGTCTGCCTGAGCTCGGAACTGTGACTGGCTACCCGTAGGGCTTGAGTTGCAGCTTCTGAACAAACGGTCCAAAGCTGAGCACGTCTTGCTTTAACAGCCTTGGAGGCTGCTGTCTCGGCCTCCTTGATGTCATGTAACATATCGTTCGCAGCTTGATCACCAGTAACTTTCATGTTATATGTTCCGAGTAACTCCTTGGCACGAGCCCAATCTCCATCCTTGGTGTGGATCTTGGCCATCATCATAATGGCACGGTCGAATTCTCCGCCAGTCAATTCCAGAACCTTGGCAAAGTCATCCAGCGCGTTTGCGTGACGGCTTAACGAAAAGTAAGCTGTAGCTCGCTTGTAGAACAATAAGTAGTCTGCAGGGGATAGTGAGATGGCATCTGTGTATGTTTTCGCTGCATCGTTAAACTGTCCAGCAGAAAGCAGGGCGTCACCACGGACTGTGAGAGGATGAAGTCCTGGTGGAGCGAGCCCAGATGACGATGGATCCGATAAAACGGGTTTAACGAACAGTAATAGTAGCCCAGCGAAACAGTGCAGTCGCATATCGAGACGGTGAGCAAGTCAACTCGGTCAGTCTCAATAAGTAACTTACTTCAAGTTCAACTTGTTCCACGTCCACTATCCCACGCATATCACGTGAGTGTGCATGTGGTTGACCTCCTCCATTTACGAGCAGCTTCGAATACTTGAAGATATATCCACCAGAAATTGCTATGTCCTCCATCTGATGGTGATGTGAAACCTAGCTATTTCTGCCACAGTACCAATTCTCCACACGAGCTTTCCATGATAGATTTGAACCACTCCAGCACTACCCTATATACTCTTGGCGGTGGCCCAGCAGGTACTCCATGCTGGGGTTAGGCAACGCGCGCTACGAGGAGAGCGTGAGTCCTGCGTCATTTATACCTTGCAGTATGCTTAATTTTATTAAAGGGTTATCGAGGAGAGATGACTTAACGTCTCTCGCCTGCCTGGTTCGTTACCATGAAACAACTAGACCACTGACGCCGAACACGCTGATGCCGAGCCGTGACGCATCAAGGAAGAGACCACAGCAGCTACCTTGTGCGGCACGTTGCCCCTTCATTGTCACCGTTTTGTGTCACATTTTTGACCTGAAGCTTGCTGACACCGGACTACTATTACTTAGAACAGTGTGAATGAATTATGCACGTAGCCTAAAGGATATAGAAACTACCCTTTGTAATTCGTTTGCGCAGTACCTTAATCACAACTGTTTGCATACGATTCAGTCCATTCAATAGTGCTACACACTCTGGTTGTCATCGATTGACCGGCAGTGAACATCGCCACATATATATTGCAAGGTATTGGACAAGCCCAAGGGGGACCGATAGTGGTGATTTGATTGACTGTTGTAAGATAGCATACGATATGATGCGATACAAAATGCATGGAGGAATTGCAGGTACTGTCAAGGTATGAATGAAAACGCGTCAGAGATCTCCGTGGTCGGAGTCTATACAACTACAATATCTCTAGCGTCCTGACGTCTGCCATGCCACGAACAGCAGTCTTGTCCTTGACTTGTGCGATGATGCCGTTATCCGACGCGATTCTCTTATACTCCCCGCCGTGCTGCTGCGCTAGCAAAAGTGCGCCAAAAGGCTGTCCAAGGCAACTGATCAACCTCAGCGCTCGTAAGTGAGACTCTGAATTTTTGGACGTCCCACCACGCTGCTGCGCTGGCAGAAGTGAGCCAAAAGGCTGTCCAAGGCGACTGATAAACTTCGACGCTCGCGAGTGAAACTTTGAATTAGATGGCCCATCGTCTCTCAAAGAGCTGTCAAGAGATTCGCCTAATACAGATCCAGACTCATAAATGCTCTGGGTCTCGTCTGCAAAGTCAGGCAGCCCAAGATCATGACGATGCCACGGACGGACGAGCAAGAATGTCCGCGTAGTGGGCCGTGCCGGCCAGAACTGAATCAGCCTTTCTTCGGTGGTGATTAGCAGGTCGTCAAGCCCGTCTGCCTTGACATCATAAGTGAAACATGTCTCCCAGTTTTGACCACGCCTCTGTCTCAGTGCTGTGACGGGGAATGCGATGCAAGGTAGTTGCAGCCTGCGGTTTGCGAAACGAGGAGGGCTCTGGTTAGCCAGCAGGGTATACAGTTTCAAGGCCTGCTCCACAACGGCAATATTTCGCAGCGACGAGACGGATGTATGTATCTGATCTTCAGATAGAGATGTCGATGTGCATGATGGGAGTTTGTACGAGGCAATGTCAGCTGGCAGACAGCTATTGAACTCGGATGATTTTCCGACCCAATCCAGGGATGTAATGTCGCCCGACTGCGCAACGATCTCCTGCAAGAGTCGTCCGAGCGCATTCTGTCTCTTCTCGCCGTAGATTACAGGTAGGTGGATGCCGAAGATGCCAAACAATGAATAAGCAATGTCTTCCTGCAATGTGGTGACACGGTTTGACGCCCATTGAAGTTTCTCTCGGGCGCCTGCCATTCCTGGACGGAAGGCGACGAGCGCCTGTGCATCTATACCTGTCGAATCCTGCAACTCCTGCATGATAGCGACAGACCCCTTGTGGTTGGAAGAGCGGTCGTCAAGATATGGAGTCCAATCTGCTCGATAGAAGAGAACAATGTTGGGGGCCAGGAACTCTTGAACAGTCCATCCTCGCGTGTTCCAAACACTATTTGCCAGGGCACCTGACTTCGCCAAAGGCGGGACATCCGCGAGGTAGACGATCGTAAGAGCTGAGTGGCGATACCAAACAAACATGGAGTTGACTGATTCTTGAAGCTCAACATTGTTTTTCTGGTTGATGCAGCAGGTATCGCTCCACGCCCAGTGATGCCCCGCACCACAAGCAAGTTTGCAGAACGCCTGCAACTTCGCCATGGTGCCGACTGCATCCAAATCGTACACAATCTTGTCCTGGATGTCGCGCAGCCGTGGCTCGTGGCTTTGCCACCTATGGGATAACATGACCCAACTGAAGTACTTCGTGACCGCTTCTTCAATGTGCTCTGTTTGGACGGGTAGGTGCATCGCCGATGAAGACAAAATCTCTTTGTACTCTGTGCTAGCCATGAAGGCGTTTATCTGCGCCTTTCGGTTGCATAAACGCCCAGTGGAGGTGTTGATTAGGCGAAGCGGAGCGTTTTCCAGCTGAGCATCAATGGCTCGTCGAATAATGTGTTGGACTTCAGATGGACTGGGATGCTGCCGCAGTTCTGAAAAAGGGTTCATTATTTCACGTTCACGCACGAGGGGTTCAGGCTTACTTCGTATGTGTTCGGGCGCATCGTCTGACTTCAAGAGCATGGTTTTAAAGGCCTCGATTGCTTCATCGTAGCGCTGTGCCCCGTGAAGCGCTGCATGCTTTAGTTCGTATCCCATATGAGAAGAAGGATTGAGCTCGATGACCTGTGTATCGGTAGCATAAGCGCGACTGTCAGAGACACGATGTACATCGTCCGCACCTTGTCCGCGTCGTGAAGGGCTTCCGCATAGAGGTTTCGTGCCAAATTTGCCTTACTACGGTATACAAAGAGGGACTCGCATGAAGAGTCAAGCTCCATTCCTGCCGAATATAGCTCAATAGCCGCTTGATACTTGCTCGCAGCAAAAGCCTCCTCTCCCTTGGCGACACAGCACGCAATGCAATGTATCCGAAAGTCTAAACGACCCCAGAGTAAGTGTCCATGTTCATAAGCCCCTAAAGCACTCACCAGTGGACCATTTGAGGTCGCTGTCCTTCGCATCCTCGCGCATCATGTATTGGTGAGATTCGACAGCTTCGATCACTCGATCAGCAAGGAGGAATGCTTCGCACCGTCTTTGGTTGACGGTTTGCCATAACGAATCCAAGTCCCAGCCGAAGAGCTGTCCAGCAGATCATCAGTGAAAGTGTGGTCAGTGGCCTCGTAGTGACGCACCACAGTGAATATCTTCAATCTGGGTTCAAAAAGTGCTCCGTGAGAGAACAAGTCAGTTACACAAGGAATACTTTCGCTCAGTCGATCGGCGGCTTCGCCGTACCGCCCGTCCTTGAAAGCAATGAGTGCAAGCTGTACATATAGATACAACTGACAAGTGTGTTCGAGGGTGAAAAAACTCATAAGGTCTGATATAAAGCTCACGTTGACAACTCTGCACGAAAGTGTATCTGAGCATTGATAAGTGGTGCCGAGGCCTTGAACTCGCCGCCTTGCCTCATCGTGGTGATTGGCATTGAAAAGCGCAACAGCCTGTATAAAATGACATCAAAGTCTTAGTATGAGACTAGATGAAAACGGTGGTGAGGGTACCTTGATTAATAGTAGAAGTTCGACGGTGATCGGATGACGATCCGAAAATATGCAAGCAAGGTCAAAAGCTTCCATCGCGTCCAAGAGCTGCTTTTTGCCGCAGAGGGCGATGGCCTTGGAAATGTAGCCAAATAACGAGGGCTGGATGGCAATGGACTATGTCGTCAAGCAGAGTCAACATCAAGAGTATCATGATATGCAGAGCGTCTGACCGTGAATGAGTCTTGAAACGCCTTGTTCCACTCGGAATTTCGCGCCCTTACAACGGATCGAATAGCATATGAGTCGTGGTTGTTGTCATCTGCGTCGATCTCTTGGGTCAGCAGGTCTTCAGCAATATGGAGGTCCCCAGTAATGCATGCGTTGCGGACCGTCGTGTTTACAGCAGGGATCTAGATGAAGCAAGCACGTATTCCGTGATGAATGAGCGCATCGAAGGCAAACAGCTCACGTCAAATAATGAGTGGTTCTTGTCACCACCAAGCTCTTGGTGACTTTGCGAAGAATGGTTACTTCCGCTGGCGTTATTTCCGGAGAGCTCGTCGTTGGTGTTGTGACTGCGCGGCTGTGTGCAGTCGCCAAGAACGATGCCAATGAACAACCAGGCAGAAACTCGATGGGTGAGAGCGTACCTGCGTGTCACTGAGAGTAAGGAGTAGCCGTCGCTGTGCTTCTTCATAGCCCTTTATCCTTTTCTCCACCTCAACTATCTCCTTGATAGACCAGAGGCGAACTGTCCCATCACTTTTTCCACACACGAGTAGTTCTCCATTGGGAGAAATTGCGACAGAGGAGACCACGGCGTTATTCTTAAGTGACTGTCCTATGCGCTGGTGTATTGTGGTGCTCCACAACTGCACAGTCTCGTCGCCCGAGACAGTGGCAATGAAGGAGCCATCAGAAGAGATGGCGAGATTGTGACCGGTGCAAGGTTGACCGATCTGGCTCCCGTTAGACGAGTTCCAAAACTTTATGGTTTCCTCTGATGCAGAGACGAGTTGCTGGCCGTCAGGCGACCACACAACGCCTCGAACCGAATGCTTGTGAGCGTCGATCTTGAGAAGAAGCTCGGCGTTGTCGGTGCGCCAAACCCGGATGGTACGGTCCGATGAACCGGAGGCTAACTTTAACCCGTCTGGACTGAATGCTACACTCTGCACCCAATCAGAGTGACCTCGGAGTGTTGAAATGACTGCGCAAGTCTCTGCATCCCATAAAATCACTCTCTGATCATGCGAACCGCAACTAGCGAGTCTCTTGCCATCGGGGGAGAAGCACACAGACAACACCGTGTCTATATGATTCACCAGCGGTCCGAAAACCATCTGCCTGCTCTTGACGTCCCAGATAATAATGCCATCTCGTCCACAGCTCGCAATTCGCCTGTCGTCTGGGGATACGGCGACTGATTGCACCCAGCCCGTGTGTCCATTGAATGGTTCTCCTACAAATGCTCCTTGCTCCACGTCCCAAATCCGCAGTGTTTCATCGACTGAACCAGTAACGACCCGTCGACCATCTTTGAAGAACGCACATGCAATCACTCCTCCCATGTGCCCTCTCATCATCTGTGTTGTCGTCGGTTGCCCTCGCGTTGTCTGCGCCGACGCCGGCTGCCCTCCCAAAGTGAGGTCCGTATTCCTTGCTGCATCAGGCACCCCTGACATCTCGCATTGACCTAGACAAAGGGTATATAAACAGTCAGTAGCATTTTAATTTGATGGGGACCGTACGTGTTGGATATTGTTGTGTTGTGGATCTTGTGCGGGTGAGTGTTAAACGTCGACAACGGCTTCTTGTTGTCTCCGTATTACCACGCTGCTACGGAATCTTTTCTCATCAGCACTGCCCCTCTTCATAAACCGTCAGTTTACCCCTTTGTGCACAGTGAACCTGCTTTAAAACATAAACGTTTGCTCACTGGTAGCATCGTGCATTACAGTCAACTCTACAACCATATATTTCTGCTACTCGACTCCTCTTTCGTCGTCCTTTGTAACGCACCCTGCTTCGCCACGAGATCAAAGAGGCCTAGAACGATCGCTACATGTCTTATCACCTCCGGTATCGATGGATGTTACATATTGGGCTTGCATGTCCCAATTAACGACCAATGCGCGTTACTAGTGTGCGCTGATTTGCCTGCTTGCCCGCATGATAACGATCCGGACCTCCTGGGCAATATTTCCACGGTCCACATCAATGGCATCTGCGCTAGCACGAGATTCCATGTGGAAAGTTCCCCCCCTCTCTATTCGTCTCGACGACAGGTTTTATCGACTCCTAGAACCGCTATCAGCGAGCGCAAATGCGTACCGCAAGTGACCTATGGAAAATATTGTCATCGCTTTTGATGGTTATTTGCAGTCGTAAGCATTTCACCTCAGGTGTCGGTGATGTTTCATTGTACACCTCCGCTATCTTTGTATTATCTTGTCCTATGCGTATGCTTGCCGTGTGGGTGCTTCCGCATTTCTCTCCCCCTTATGTTTCTCAATGCTGTTCCATACTCAACAAGGTGCGAAGGGACCCTATCACCAATCAGTGGGCAGCTGTTTGTTTATTGCACCATGCCGCTATACGCTGTGCTGGTTGGTTGGTGCTTGTCATGTGGTGGTATCGGAAAGGCTCGATCGACATGCTCCAACTCATCACCCTGGATTGGGGCAACGTCTCCTTTCGCTGTCGTATATAACAAGAGGACAGAGCGAAAGCAAGATGACGCAATTTGCCAGTTGGATCGGTGTGATGCGGTCCAGGAGGATTTTATCTTGTGATTAAGCTACTGCGCCAACGAAATATAAAAAGTAGCGTCTATATGCCTACGTGCATAATTGATCTATGCACTGTTCGAAGTAATGAAACCTCAAGTGACAAATGAGTCTACCATTCAATAGCGCTACACGCGCGTCGGTGAACATTGCCACATAATGATATCTACGAGGTATCTGACAACATCATGCTACAAAATTGCTGATATTACAAGTCTAGGAGCGACGGTGACACATTTGCCTCAAACCAGGTTTGAAATACAGAATCATCATCTAGCGGGATGGTAACTTTCGCATATAGCAAGATGACAGAGTGGAGGCAAGATCGCGCAACTTTCCAGTTCTCTTCGTGCGATCTTGTTGGACGCAGATTCTTGTCCCTAAGCCTCACAAACAAGAAGGCGGTCTTCTTCTCCATGCATCCAATCGCGTCCACTCTCAGCCATTCATCAAGCGGTCTGCCCTTGCTCAGGAGCTCGCCACCTTCATACCGAAGACAGACCCAGACGAGAACCCACATGAACGATTCAGCATCGTGCTTGTACACGTGCTCGACCTTGCCGTGAAGGGCTTTCTGTGTGAGGTCAATCGCCATGAAAGGCACTGTCCCTGTGCGTTCGGTGCCGCTGGGTTCCGAACCACCATGCCGAGTCGATGATAGGTCATAATCGTTGAGGACGCCAATGAATCGACCGTCTGAAGTCTCATGTACCATGAGATTGCTGGGGCGGACGTCGCGATGGTGGACGTCATTTGTCCAGAGGATACGATGACCTGGTGTCGCAAGTATTAATGGACGATAAGAAGCGTAAGAAAGAACACCCACAGACTACAGCTTGCCACCAAGCGCTGAGAAACTCCTTTCTACTCAGCTTCGTGATCGGGAGAAGTTTTCTGAATACCATGATATACAAGACGTGGCTGCCTCGTTCAGCGTCATCAATTCCTAGCGCCCTCCTGATATTCACCATGGATGTCCCTGCAAACTTATGGAACCAGACCATCTCGGGGACGTGACCCTTCCCCTGTGTCTCGTTTTCCGCTATCTGATACACCTTCTTGAGTATCTTAGCCTCGCTCTCACGCGGCTCTTCTGGCCAATGGAGCTTGGCAACCAGTTCCTTGCTGTTGTTGTGAGAATCCGATAGCAGATTCGATAGCTTGACGCTCTCCACTTGAAGGATGGTGGTTGCACGTCCTCGCAGACCGAAATGAGTCGTGCGCTCGTTGGATTTCAAGTCAAATCTGGGGTCGACTGGGCCGTGTTTTGTATCCGGGACATGAATCTCGCCCGAAGGCTTAGGCTCGAATACCGGGTTGGACCCCCATTGTGCGTATGCCATTCGCTGCATAGCGGGCAGCAAGGCCATAAAGTGGGGAAGGTCCTGAACGAAGTTGATGTCAGAGAATTGGATCGTGTCCTGCCGATCAAAATACCACATGTAAAGCGTGTCGTCTCCCACAAGTGATCAATTTCATGAAAGGTCTGCAGTACCCAATCAACTTACCATTCACCACAAGAGAGATGACGTGCTGCCGAGCCATATGAGCCGCGAACATCTCCACGACGTACAGACCATTCTGGACGATAGGATATATATTTTTCGGCTGCTTCTCATTGTTCTCATCGTTGCTCTTGGGTCGTTTGATGCGGGGCTCGCCGGAGCGTAAATGATCAGAAGTACGCTTTTTGTCTCCTTTGCTTTTGAGTTGCCCAGACTGATTCGGACCGTCCTGATGGACGCCTGTCAGCAACGAAGCAGTAGTCGGACACACTGATCAGCTTACATCTCTGAGTAGGACCGCCGGCAGACACAGGCGTTGAACCTGTTGGCTCGACGGGGACGTTTGTTTCACTCCAAACCTGATATAGGCCAGAGGCCATAAATCATCTCTGCACAACAACCCTGTTGGATTTGACTTAGAGAGGTGGAACGTCGGCCATCACAAGTGACTCACTCTCTTTGCGAAGCGTACAGTAAGTCGCCCAGTAGGGGGTGCGCATTTCATTCCTTCCCGAACGGCGAAGTGGGATAGTGCTGTAGCTGCTCAAAATCAATAACAGAGGCCATCAGTAAAATATCACATTAGGACGCCGCGTCGTTTGCAAGCGACGCGCCTGGCTCTGGGTTCATCGCCGCATTCGGGCATGTGGTCACGTGCCGGCGTGTTTTACCGCCCTCTGGTAAAATGGGTTTTATTATTCAGCTTTACTGACGGCTTTGCTTGCAAGAAACTTGCAAGTTTGCTATCTCACACATCATTTACCTGGCATATTAAGTAATGTGGTATTTTACTGATGCGTACACGTGTGGACAGTTGAGCAGCCAGCAGCAGCAACATAATTATATTTTAAGGTACAAGAGCGCTTCTCTGGGCGTCTGTGAGTTGTCTGTACAGAAGTTCACAGAGTGAAGTGGTACTGTAGTGAGCTGTCTAGAATGGACCAAGCTGTCCGCCTCTCACGCTGTACAGAACCCAGTACTTTACTGATGCCATCGTCTACTTGAATAACTTGGCTGCTTCTATTGCATTCTACCTTGATCGCCAAGGCAAATCTCATGACCTCGACGAGGCCATCTCTTTGCACGAAGAAATGCTACGGCTGCGCCCCGTTGGGCATGAATCTCGTGATGGCATCATTGAGTCACCTAGGCGGCGCCCTCCGCACCTGTTTCGAAAAACGTGGTGACATTGATGACGTCAACAGAGCTATCAGCCTCTTTCGCGAGGCGCTGACATTAAGTGCCCACCTGGGTATCCACATCAATTTGTATCGCGAATCCCTTCAGTTAATCATTTAGACCACCACGTAACTCTTTACAGTTTGGGCTTGGCACTCACGGAAACTCGGAAGAATGAAGATGTTGAGGAGGTCATTCAAGTTGATCTCTGCCAGCAATCATTAGTGACTTTGTCTTCACTATACCCGAACAGATATTTCAGCTTCATGGTGCTGAAGAATGCCTACGTGTCTCGTTACCGAGTACAATTCAACCCCGCTGATTTGGCACTCGCAGTGGAGAACTTCAGACTGGCGTCAAGACACCCAACTCAAGGCTTTCCGAATCGCGTTCAAACATCCCGGAAGTGGGTTGTTGCAGTAGAGCAGTACCATCACACATCTGCCCTGGAGGCATACACCGCTTGCTTCAAGCTTCTTGACAGCCATCTGGCCACACGATCATTGGCCACTTTGGGGCGTGAAGTTGCTTCTGCCTTCAGTAATACCAGAACACTCCCTGTAGATGCCCAGTGTAAAAAAGGCCGTCGAACTCGTAGAGCAGGGCCGTGGCCAGCAGTGGTCACTGGGCTCTCGACTCAAAACTCCGGTTGTAAACCTCCAGCCAGCAAATCCGAACCTGGCTCACAACCTTTTAAAGCTGAGCACGCATGTTTCCAATGCCGCTAAAGGTTCTGCAGCCATCACCGACAGAGCTGCTGCTGATCGGGCAGCAGTAGAGTACAGGAGACTTACGACGCGATGGGAAGCTGTGGTGGCTGAAATCCGCAATATTCAAGGCTTTTCGCGGTTCCTACTCCCACCGTCGTACGAAGACTTGCAAGCGGCAGCAAGCTATGGCCCAGTCGTCATCCTCATTGCCAGAAAATTCTCGTGTAGCGCCATCGTTGTCCCCACGTCGGGACAGCCCCACCATGTTCCCTTCCCATCTGTTGCTCTCGCAGATGCCAGGAGGCTCAAAGACGACTTCGCCAGGGAGATACGGCACGCAGCTCTTATGGACCCAAAGGAACCGAGGAAGGATTTGCGAGTGCTGTTGCGCAAAGTATGGGACGAGATCATGCTACCCATTGTCAATGTCCTCCAGCATGTCCTCAAATTGCGGCGCCGGTCTCGAATATGATTTTGTCCGACAGCAGCTTTCACATCCATTCCTCTCCATGCAGCTCACCCCTTACGGATGAAAGCAGATCACTCTGGGCAGGAATCATGCCTAGAGGATCTCTACATCCGTTCTTACACGCCGACACTGTCGGCGTTGATCAGATCTCGACAGATGATGAAGACGCGCGCGACTCTGTCTTTCATTGCGGTCGGGCAAAGTCAATCAGGTGCTGGACAAGGCACGGTGCTCGCTGCTGTCGAAAGCGAGCTCGAGCTCGTCCATAAACTCATTCCCCCCAATGTCGATTTCACCACTCTTAGTGGCGACGACGCTACACGAGCAGGTGCACTCGATGCTTTGCAACGCAACACCTGGGTGCACCTTGCTTATTATGGCAAGCGATCGCGACCAGCCGTACAATTCACGTTTTGCCATGAGAGATCAACCCCTCATACTGCTTGACATCATGGAAAAAAATGCTCCGCAAGCTGAATTCGCATTCTTGTCAGCATATCATACTGACGTCGGCGATGAGAAGACGCCCGACGAAGTCATCCACCTCGCTGTTGGTCTGCAGTTCTCAAGGTTCAAGAGCGTCATTGGCACTCTTTGGGCAGTCGATGACGCTGTCGCCAAACACGTCGTTGAAACCTTTTACGAGAATATGTTCAAGAAGAAGGGCGTCATTGACTGTACAAGGGCAGCCTCGGCACTCAACTATGCTACGAACACCGTGAAGAACCCCTCGAGCAGAAATCTGTTTTCATTCATATTGGTGTGCAGTTCCATATCGTATTGCTCTCATCCGCTACGGATTCGGCGATCTTCGATTCTATTTCATCCATTTCGTACTTTAAGTTGTTGTTGCCGTTACCCTGTTATCCTTGTACTCCAATCACCTTGCTTTCGCATTCTCTCTCATGTTGTTTTTTATTCTAGAGTCTTCAGGTATTTGAATCTCGACGCATTTGGCTCAACTCAGCACCGACACTAGCCTTGGACGAGCTAGCAGGGCAAAATGAAACAAGCCATGAAAACAAATGGTGAGAATTGGCTTGAATTTATTACCAGCCCATGGGAGTTACACTATCTCTAGCATCCTGACTTTCGTCATGTCACAAACAGAAGCCATATCCTTGACCTGTGCGATGATATTTTTATCTGAGGCGATTCTCTTGTACTCCCCACCACGCTGCTGCGCTAGCAAAAGTGCGCCGAAAGGCTGTCCAAGGCGGACGATCAACCTCAACGCGCGCGAGTGACACTCCGAATCAACTGGCTCATCATCTCCAAGATACCCGCTAAGTGATTCGCGTGATGGTGACTCGGGTTCAGACCAATCTTCCACGCTTTGCGTCTCGTCCGCAAGGTCAGGTAGCTCGAGGTCATAACGATTCCATGGACGGATGAGAAAGTATGGCTGCCGAGTAGACCTTGCCCGCGAGAACTGAATCAACTTTTCTTCTGTGGTGATTGAGATATCTTGAAGCCGGTCTGCTTTGACCTCATAAGTGAGATATGTCTCCCGGTCGTGACTACGCCTCCGTCTGACTTCTGTGATAGGAAATGCGATGCAAGGCAGTTGCAGCCTCGCGAAACGAGGAGCGCTCAGGTTGGCAAACCGGGTATACAGGGCCAAAGCCAGCTCCACAACAGCGGCATCTCGCAGTGACGAGGCGGACATCTGCAGCTGATCCTCAGATAGAGATAAAAGCATGCATGGTGGAGGTTTGTACAACACAATTTCGGCTGGCAGACAGCTATTGAAGTCGGATGGTTTTCCAATCCAGTCCAGGGCTGTAATGTCGCCCGACTGAGCTACAATCTCCTGTAAGAGTCGTCCGAGTGCATTTTGTTTCTTCTCGCCGTAGATTACAGGTAGTTGAACACCGAAGATGCCAAATAATGAATATGCAATGTCTTCCGGCAACGTGGTGACACGGTTCGACGCCCATTGAAGTTTCTCTCGAGCGCCTCTCATCCCCGGATGGAAGGCGACGAGCGCCCTTGCATCTATGCCTGTCGAATCCTTCAACTCCTGCATGATATCGACAGACTCTTTGTGGTTGGAAAAGTAGTCATCGAGATATAGAGTCCAATCTGCTCGGTAGAAGAGAACAACGTTAGGGGCCAGGAACTCCTGGACGGTCCATCCTCGCGTGTTCCAAACACTGTTTGCGAGTGCGCCAGCCTTCGACGAAGGCAGAACATCCGATAGGTAAACAATCGTGAGTGCTGAGTGGCGATACCAAACAAACATGGAGTTGACTGATGCTTGGAGCTCGACATTGTTTTTCTGGTCGATACAGCATGTATCGCTCCATGCCCAGCAATAACCCGCATCACGAGCAATTTTGCAGAAGGTCTGCAATTTCACTGTAGTTCCGACTGCATCCAAATCATATACGACCTTGTCCTGGATGTCGTGCAGCAGCAGCTCGTTGCTTTGCCACCTATGCGACAGCATGGCCCAACTGAAGTACTTCGCCACCGCTTCTTTGATGGGCTCTGTTTGCAGGGGCGCACGCGTCATCGAAGATGACAAGATCTCCTTGTATTCCATGCTTTTCATGAAAGCATCGATTTGTGCCCCTCGATCGCATAAAAGTCCAGTGAAGGTGTTGAGTAGACGAAACGGGGCATTTTCCAGTTGAGCATCAATGGCCCTTAGAATAGCGTGATCCACTTCGGACGGACTGACATACTGCTGACGCAGCTCTGCAGAAAGACTTAATCATGCTCACGCTGATGCATTAGTGCTTCGGGCTTACTTTGTCTCTGCGCATCGGGTGCATCGTCTGACTTCAAGAGCATGGTTTTGAAGGCCTCCGTTGCTTCATCGTAGCGCTGTGCGCCATGAAGTGCCGTGTGCTTCAGTTCGTATCCAACACAAGAAGTAGGATTAAGTTCGATGACCTATGCACTGGCAGTATAAGCACAACTGCTAAAGAAATGGTGAAGCCGCACCTTATCCGCGTCGTGAAGGGCCTTTGGATAGATATTTTGTTCCAAATTTGCCTTGCTGCGTTGCGTAAAGAGGAACTCGCATGAGGAGTCCAGCCCGATCCCTGCTGAATATAGTTCAACGGCCCTCTCATAATCGCTCGTAGCAGCAGCCTCGTCTCCCTTTACGATACAGCGTGCAGTGCAGTTTTTCTTGAAGACTAGACGACCCCAGAGTGAGTGTCAATGTTCGAGTCGTCTAAGACACCCGCCAGTGGACCATTCGAGGTAGCTGTGCTTCACATCCTCGTCGATGATGCCCATCATGTATTGGTGAGACTCGGCTGCTTCGATCACTCGATCGGCAAGGAGGAATGTTTCGCACCGTCTTTGGTTGACGGTTTGCCATAACGAATCGAAGTCCCAGCCGAATAGCTGTGCAGCGCACATGATCAATCAGTGGAAGTGTGCTCTGTGACTTTGTAGTGACGCACCATCGTGAATATCTTCAATCTAGGTTCAACAAGTGCTCTGGGAGAGAACAAGTCGGTTGTGCTAGGAATGCTATCGTTGAGTCGATCGGCAGCTTCGCTGTACCGCCCATCCTCGAAAGCAATGATCGCAAGCTGCACACATAGATATACCTGACGTGTTTGTCTGAGTGAGAAAACTCATGAGGTCCGACATAAAGCTCACGTTAACAATCCTGCACAAAAGTGTATCCGAGCATTGATAAGTGGTGCCGAGGTCTTGAACTCGTCGCATTGCCTCATCGTGGCGACTGGCGTTGAAAAGTGCAACAGCCTGGACAAAATGACGTAGAAGTCTGGATATGACTGACTGAAAATGAAAAAGCGGAGTACCTTGATCAGTAGCACAAGATTGACGGTAGTCGGATCAAGATCAGAAAATACAAAAGCGAGATCGAAAGCTTCCATCGAGTCCCAGAGCTGCTCGTTGCCGCAGAGGGCGATGGCCTTGGAAATGTAGCCCGATAACGAGGGCCGGATGGCAATTGACTATGCCCCCAAGCAGAGTCAACGTCAATGCGTCATGATGTGCAGAGCGTCTGACCTTGATTGCGTCTTGAAGCGCATTGTCCCACTCGCAGTTTCGCGCCCTTACAACTGAGCGAGTGGCATACAAATCGTGGTTGTTGTCAACTGCGTCGATCTCGTGGGTCAACAGCTCTTCAGCGGCGTGCAGGTCCCCAGTAATGCATGCGTTGCGGACCGTTGTGTTTACAGCAGAGGTCTGCATGAAGCAAGCTCACGTTCCGCGATAAGGACGCATCGAAGGCAAAGGGCTCACGTCAAATAACGAATGTTGGTCGTCACTGCCAGAGGCTTGGTGACTTTGCAAAGAATGATTACTTGGGCTGTCGTTATTGCCAGGGGGTTCGTTCGTGTCGTGACTGCACAGCTGTTTGTCACCGAGAGTAAGGAGTTGCTTTCGCTGTGCTTCGTCATTGTCCATTATCCTTTCCTCTGCCTTGTGTAGGTCAAGTATGTCCTTGATAGACCAGAGCCGGACCTTCCCTTCGTCATCTCCGCTAACAAGCAGTTCTCCATTGGGAGAAATCGGGACACAGTGAACCTCGCTGGTGTGGACGAGTACTTGTCCTATCTGCTGATGTGTCTTTGTGCACCACAGTCGCACAGTGTTGTCCCCCGAGGCAGTGGTAATGAAGGAGCCATCAGAAGAGATGGCGAGCGAGTTGATCCAGCGAGTGTGACCGGCGCAAGGTTGACCGATCTGGTCTCCATTCGACGAGTTCCAGAACTTTATTGTTTTGTCCTCTGATGCAGAAACAAGTCGCTGGCCGTCAGGCGACCACACAACGCCTCGAATCGAACTTTGGGGAGCGTTGATCTGGAGAAGAAGCTCGGCGTTATCGGTGCGCCAAACCCGGATGGTACGGTCCGATGAACCGGAGGCTAATTTTAGCCCGTCTGGGCTGAATGCAACATTGAATACCTCGTTAGCGTGACCTCGGAGTGTTGAGAGGGCAGCGCCAGTCTCCGCATCCCATAAAACCACAGTACAATCATCCGAACAGCTTGCGAGTTTCTTGCCATCGGGGGAGAAGCAGACCGAGTGCACCCAGTGTACATGTTCCTGAATCAGCGTATCGAATACTTTCTTGCTTGCTCTCAACATCCCAGATGACGATGGTATCATCTCGTCCACAGCTCGCAATTCGCTTGTCGTCTGGCGATGCGGCAACTGAGAGTACCACGCCCTTGTGTCCTTTGAATGGCCCTCCTACCAATGCTCCTTTCTCCACGTCCCAAATTCGCAGGGTGTGATCACTTGAACCAGTGACGACTCGTCGACCATCTTTGAAGAACGCGGATGCAAATACTGAGCCCGTGTGTTCTTCCATCATCCGCATTGGCGTCAGTTGCCCTCGCTTTTCTCTCCAAGTAAGATATGCATCCCTGGCTATATGAACTTCCACCCCTGACATCTCGTGTTGACCTAGACAGAGGGTATATAGACGATCAGTAGCATTTGAATTTGACGAGGACCGTACGTGTTGGATATCGTTGCGTTGTGGATCTTGTGTGTGGTGAGTAGTGTTAGACTTCTGCCCATAACCTAACTCATGTAGGCGTTTATCCAGGGTTCTTGTTGGCTCCATATTACCACGCTGCTACGGCATGGATCTTTTCCATCAGCACTGCCCCTCTTCATAAACGCTCGTCATAATCCCAGTTACCCCTTTGTGCACAGTGAACCCGCTCCAAAGCGCATGCGTCTGCTCACTGGTGCTACCAGTCAACTCTGCATATATTTCTTCTACTCGACTCATCTTTCGTCATCCTTTGTAACGCACCCTGCTTCGCCACGAGATCAAAAAGGTCTAGAACGATCGCTAGGCGCTCATGTCTTATCACTTCCGGAGTGGATGGGATGTTACATATCGGGTATGCGTGTCTCAATCAGCGACTGATGCGTGTTACTGGCGTGTACTCATTTTCCCGCTTGCTCGCATGACAACGATCCGAACCTCCTGATCAAGCTTTCCATGGTCCATATCAATGTCATCTGCGCCAGCGTGAGATTCCATGTGGTTTCCCCCTCTCTACTTGTCTCGACGAGAGATTTGATCGACTCCCAGAAGCGCTATAAGTGAGTGCATTCGATGCAAGTTCATATCGCAAGTGACCTATAGAATATGTCGTCATCGCTTTTGATGGTTCTTTGCGGTCGTTTGATTTCAGACCTCAGGTGATGTTTCATAGATCGTAGCCTTACACGTCCGTTATCCTGTCGTATGCATATGCTTGCCGTGTGGATGCTTCCGTATTTTTTGCCCCCTTATGTTTCTCACTACCGTTCCATACTCAACAAGGTGCGAAAGAACCCTATCACCAATCAGTAGGCAGCTGTTTGTTTTATTGCACCATGCCGTTATACACTGTGCTGGTTGGTTGGTACTTGTCATGTGGTGGTACCGGAAAGGCTCGACCGACATGCTCCAACTCATCACCATGGCCTGGGGCAGCGTCTCCTTTCGCTTTCGCGCATAACAAGAGAACAGAGCGAAAGCAAGATGACACAATTTACTAGTTGGATCGGTGCGATGCGGTCCAGGAGGATTTTATCTTGTGGTTAAACTACTGCGCTAACGAAGTACAAAAAGTAGCTTCTATATGCCTACGTGCATAATTGATCTATGCACTATTCGAAGTAATAGTAGGAAGCTTCAAGTGACAAATGAGTCTACCATTCAATAGCGCTACATACGCGTTGGTGAACATTACCTGTGACATAATGATATCTATGAGGTATCTGACAAACTCATGCTACAAAATTGCTGATGTTACAAGTCTAGGAGCGACGATGACACATTCGCCTCAAACCAGGTTTGAAATACAGAATCATCATCTAGCGGGATGATAACTTTCGCATATAGCAAGACGATAGAGTGAAGGCAAGATCGCGCAATTTTCCAGTTCTCTTCGTGCGATCCCGTTGGACGCAGATTAGTGCCACTGAGTTTCACAAACAAGAAGTGGGCCTTTTCCTTGCTGCATCCAATCGCGTCCACTCTCAGCCATTCATCAAGCGGTCTGCCTTTGCCCAGGAGCTTGCCACCTTCATACCGAAGACAGACCCAGGCGAGGACCCACATCAACGATTCAGCATCGTGCTTGTACACGTGCTCGACCTCGCCGTCAAGGGCTTCCTGTGAAAGGAGGTCGATCGCCATGAAAGGCACTGTCCCTGTGCGTTCGGTGCCGCTGGGTTCCGAACCACCATGGCGAGTCGATGATAGGTCATAGTCGTTGAGAACGCCAATGAATCGACCGTCTGAAGTCTCATATACCATGAGATTGCTGGGGCTGATGTCGCGGTGGTGAACGTCGTGTGTCCAGAGAATACGATGACCTGGTGTCACGAGTATTAACGGCCGATAAGCACTGTAAGACGAAAGAACACTCACAGACTACAATTTGCCACCAAGCGCTGAGGAACTCCTTCCCGCTCAAGGTCGTGATCGGGATAAGCTTTCTGAATACGATGATGTAGAAGACGCGGCTACCTCGTTCAGCGTCGTCAATTCCTAGCGCCTTCCGGATATTTGCCGTGGATGTCCCTTCAAACTTATGGGACCAGACCATCTCGGGGACGTGACCCTTCACCTGTGCCTCACTTTCCGCAATCTTATACACCTTCTTGAGTATTTCAGCCTCGCTCTCGCGCGACTCTTCTGGCCAGTAGAGTTTGGCAACCAGTTCCTTGCTTTTGTTAGGAGAATCCGACAGCAGACTTGATAGCTTGACGCTCTCTACTGGAAAGACGGTAGTTGCACGTCCGCGCAGACCGAAATGAGTCGTGCGCTCAGTAGACTTTAAGTCAAATTTGAGGTCGACCGAGCCGTGTTCTGGATCCGGGACGCGGATCTCGCCCGAAGATCCGGGCGTAGGCTCAAATTCAGGGTTGAAACCCCATTGCGCGTTTTCCATTCGCTGCATAGCGAGTAGCAAGACCATAAAGCGGGGAAGGTCCTGGACAAAGTTGATCCCAGAGAATTGGATCGCGCCCTGCCGATCAAAGTACCACATGTAAAGCATGTCGTCTGGTACGAGTGATCAATTTCAGGAGCCGTCTGTAGCATCCAATCAACTTACCATTCACCACAAAAGAGATGACGTGCAGGCGAGCCATATGAGCCGCGAACATCTCGGCGACGTACAGACCGTTCTGGACGATAGGATGTATTTTTTTCGGCTCCTTCTCATTGCCTTTGTTTTCATTGTTGCTTTTGGGTCGTTTGCTGCGAGGCTCGCTGGAGCGTAAATGATCAGAAGTACGCTTTTTGTCGCCTTTGCTTTTCAGTTGCTCAGACTGATTTGGACGTCCTGCTGCAAGCATGTCAGCAAGGAAGCAGTAGTTGAACATACTGAGTAACTTACGCGCACTCGATGGCTCGTGTGAGCTCTGAGTAGGATCGCCGGCAGGCACAGGCGTTGAACCTGTTGGCTCAACGGGGTCGTTCGTTTCATTCCGAATCCGATAATCCATATACTTCTGATCAGAGGGATTGGAGTCCTTCACTTGATAAGTCGAAGGCGGAAGTTGTAGACGATTCTTTGTGCGTTTGAACTCCAGCGTTGATCGAACGTCCGTCCATTGGAAGTTGCTGTCGGGTTTGCAGCGCGCCTTAGTGTAAATTTTTTCCTTCAAGTCCTTTTTTTCCTTCCCCGCGTTCCGAGCGCTTTGGCAAGAGACGACAACGACGTCGGGCTTGCGTCTGGACTCTGCGCCTTGGTGCGTTTGGTTTATGAAGCTTGGGTCGTTTACGTGAAATAGGATATCGTTAGGGTCGTCGTGCGTCTTAGAGGAAATCAATCCAGGCGCGTCCAGCTTGCTCAGTTCAAGGAGTGCACAGTTAGCAGCTTGTACGAAAGGCGCGTATGAGTGTCTTTCTGCAGTGCAAGTAACACTTGACAATGGCATTAATATCCTTTCACGCGGTTTGAACTTTTGACTTACAACTCAGACAGATGGTTCTTGATGTCCTGAGCGTCACCGGTGGCGTTGCAGAGGGGCAGGACGGCTTGGAGGCAAGCGTTAAGTAGAGTCGACTTGTCAGGAAGGGGTTCCGAGGGATCTCTGCAACAATAAAGGAGCTCCTTCAGCATTGCGTCGGCCTCGCATTTCCTGAAGTCCTCAACATCCCGCGCGATCCATAGGCGGACATCGTCGACCCTGCGTGAATGACAAAGTTCGATATCAGCGTGAAGTGACCGGAGCAGAAGGAAATGGTACGCACTCAACGCCTAGAGTACTGATATGTTCGCTGACGACAGCAGAACCAACTGCATTCGGGGTGGATTTAAGCTTGAGCTCGGGGACAGCGTTAAAGCCGGGGGGAGGTGTCTTTGGCCCTGCCTTTGCGCCAGTAGTATCGGCCATGAGGGAAAAGTAAACTGGTTGAAGACAAGAAGTTGAAGCTCGCTTTTAAGCTAAGCAAACAACACTATTGTCAGACATTTCAAGGCCACAATCGATATTCCGTTAATGCAGATAGGTACGAGCCACAAGTCACGGGTTCGCGGTTGGAATCAAACCACATCATTCATCACAGCCACCACCATCAACTTCTTTCGTCGACGCCCACCGTGATATTTACGCCATCCAGCGTCATCGTGATCTCCTTCTTATTTATTTTTTCAGCGCCCAGAACCAATCGTGAGTTGTGAACAGAGTCAAATCTGTATCACTACCATCATCCACCAGGGGCGAACTTTACCAGTAATGAGTCGCCGTGATGCATGATGATAGTGTCACTCTGAATCAGGTCTAGACGTCGCCCGGGCCCCACCCCAGGAGTAACTAGCCTATTGTGATTTCTCCAATCGCACCCTCGTTCTTTTTGTCCGATGTTCAACAGATCCAAATCTACAGATCATCAGCATCACTACCATCATACATCAAGTTTCGATGCCAGTTATACGATGACGTGCTAGATCAACTGGTGGTGGCAGACCGAACTGTCGAGCTAAGGATCGAGGAAGAGAACACAGTGGCTTCCTGTGCCGCTTCGGCCCTTTGCCCTCTCCCTTTCACCAGTTCGTGCGACGCCGATTTGACATAATCTTCTGGAACTTCCCAACTGCTCTTGCTTATGACAAATTTATAGGCTGCAAGTATATACAAACTCCGAGTGTTCGGTGCAGTAGCATCCCTAGCACATACGCCACGTCGCTCGCTCTGATAAAGCCTGCTGAATGACTATTCTACTGATGGACTCGGGATGCGGTATTCATAACCAGGACCCGGAAATGAATACACCACCCCCGACAGACTATTCTCTCCCCATGAATGGTGATGGGCTTGATTGCAATTCGAACACCACTCATGCGGAGGGTCTAGAATGTTGGGCAGACCAAATAGAAGGAACTTCTTTCGGCAGTCGTTTCTCCTTTATGGATGTAGTATCCTGGATCTCTATGCCTGCATGATTCAGGATGCATCGAATGATCCAGACTGTACTCATGCAGGGGTTAGATCTAGAGCCCTCGGACATAATGCAGTTGTTCCTTTGCTGGCAGGGGACTGCTACGTACAAAATTAGTTATATACAAGCACTAGTTACGTGCTGTTCTGAATCGGAGTCAGGCCATATAGTAAGGAAGACAGTCGTTTCTTCTTTATTCTCGGAGATCACCCTACAACTGGTGTTTTTCAAATAATATCTTCCGCCAGTCATATCCTTTGAATCCCATGATGGGATTTTGATGCACGAATGTCTCCAGAGCACATCTGTGAATAATCGGGATAGAACCTAGGTATATCGACAACAGATCAACGTTATCGATCCTTCACAATGCATTCCATGCACGTCGATTTACTTCCGTCGCCATGCAGTGCCGGGACAAGTGCTATCATCGAATACGAGGGCTAATGAAAAATCTATGTGACTGAGCTTATCACTAGACTCACCTCTCTGATGTTGGTTGTGATGCCTTCAACAAGGTCAACGTTGTATCAGCTACTGTCGGGCTACCGTTTCTTAAATAATACTGGTACAGCATTGCTTCTTGCCAGCAATGATACTTAAATAATGAGGATATTGTCGGTGTTTACCGACAAGTGAGTGAGACCGTAGTAGAAAGAACGGTGTGGGTCTACGAGGTCGATCGTCCTGATTCTGAAGTCGGAAGTTGAGATAATGCTCGACGTCGTAGACAGCGAACAAGATGCGACCAGACTCGGGGTTTCCCCGACTTTTAATTCTGGGTGCTGCCGGCAACGTCCGGGTAGTTTCACACAACCCCTGTCGCTGACTCGCTGTGCCCTTCGATGGTATACCCTCTTCTCAACCAAACCACAAGCTCAATTCGAAGAAGACCCAGCCATGCAAGAAAACACCGTCATCTACACACACGGACACCACGAATCCGTCCTCCGCTCCCACACCTGGCGCACCGCCCAAAACTCAGCCACCTATCTCCTCCCACACATCAAACCCCACATGCACATCCTCGACATCGGCTGCGGCCCCGGAACCATCACCCTCGATTTCGCCCAACTCATCCCCCAAGGTCACATCACAGGCATCGAACCCTCCCCAGGACACGTCCTCACCCAAGCCCGCGAAACAGCCCAAACCCGAGGGATCAAAAACGTCGAGTTCAGAACCGGGGATATCTTTAAACTGGAGGAGATGTTTGGACAGGGGACATTTGATATCGTGCATGTGCATCAGGTGTTGCAGCATATTGATCGGGAGAGGGTGGATGAGGCTTTGGTGCAGATGAGGGCTATTACGAAGGTGGGGGGGATCGTTGCTGCTAGGGAGGTGGATTTTGCTGCTATGACTTGGTTTCCTGCGTCTGGGGGGATGACGGAGTGGGCAGATACGTATCAGGTTGTGGCGCGTGCTAATGGGGGAGAACCTGATGCGGGGAGGAGGTTGGTGAGTTGGGCGTTGAAGGCGGGGTTTGCTAGGGAGAATATCACGGCCTCGGCGGCGACGTGGTGTTTTAGTACGCCGGAAGAGCGGGAGTGGTGGAGTAAATTGTGGGCTGATCGAACGCTCGCGTCGAATTTCAAGACGACGGCGCTCAAGAATGGGCTTGCGGACGAAGAGAAGCTGAATAGAATATCAGCTTCATGGACGGAATGGGGTAAATCAGAGGATGGCTGGTTCTCAGTCCTAAACGGTGAAATCATCTGTCGCGTCGAGTGATATCACGCAAGGAGATATATACATGAACTCGATTATCATTATCAGAATATCACAATGAGTGGAGAATGTAATGCAAACAACAGCAGATAAATGACGAAGTTCCACATACAACAGAAATGGTAAGCGTACGAAAGCGATCGCAGATGGATGGAAGAGACAAATAACGTGGCCCGCGCCTGCACGAACTATAAGTCCTCGTCGTCCCCATCGAGTCTCACAACATCTAGATAACTCTCCGGTACGAGAGCATGCGCACCTGTGTCTTTAAGGCCATCTTTCACAACGACAGCCCATCCGACACCGCCGCCTCGTCCGACGACACGGACAACCTGGTCCTCCTCAAGCTTCATCTCCGCCGTTCCTTCCGGTTCGAAGGCATACAGCGCACGGTAAAGGCCAGGGTGCAATGTGGGCTCTCCCTCCATATCCTCATCCTCATCGTCTTGGTTAAAGTCATACGGCTCCTCATACACCTCACCCTCATCATCATCTCCATCACCACCGCCCTCTCCAAAGTTACGGGCAAAGTCAGTCCGAGAGGGAAACTCCTCGGCAGAAGAGGAACTCGCGCCAAAGCCCCAACCAGACTGCAATTTCTGGAGCCCCCACTTGAAACCTCCCCAACCATTACTATCATTCTCATCCTCCCACTGCTCATCTTCCTCTTCTGTCGACGACGTGGAGGTCATTGAGGACGTCGACGAGGACGACCCGCGCAAACGGCGGGCGAGGACTTTAGGACGATTAGGGCGGGGTACGTTTGGTCCTTCGCCTGAGAACCGCAGATCTGAAGGCTCAAATGCATAGTCGCGGATTTTGATAAGGACTTTGGAATCTACGGGTGTGGGTTCTGGTTCTTTCTCCTTGCTCTCTGCGACCGCTGACATGCTCAGGACATCTTTGGCACGACGTCCGCTGGGTGTGCGGGAGAGAATAGCACCGGGGGAGAGTCCGCCGGATACGGGGCGAGCGGTGTTAGAGACGGGACGAGAGTTTACGCCTGAAACAGGGCGGGAGCGGGATTTGGAGGATGTGCGGGAAAGGCCTGAAGCACGACGGGAGACTGCTGGGGAGGGTGGCGCAGGACGGGAAGAGGTGAGGGATGTGACAGACTGCGTGCTAAGGCGGTGATTGTGTGATGGTGGCTGTGGTGATAGCTTAGGGTCTTCGACATCCTGAGATTCTGGATTGATGAGAAGATGATGGTGAGATGAATCTGTGGGTGTGTGAGGAGTAGAAGTAGGGTCGCGCAGGTTCGGAGAACGAGGATCTAGATAGGTTTCAGGGAGAGAGTCTGTGGTAGGGGTGGGTGTGGCTGATTCCTGGAAGGATAGTACGTGGAAGAGAGAGCGGGGTACGTTCAGCATGGAAATGATAAAGCGGGGAAGGAAGGAGCGGAAGAAAGCCAGAGACGCTCGTGGGGGACTTACCGCGCCGTTGGGTGTGGCCTGACCGCTGTATGTATGTGTAGTATGGCCATTGGCAGCGGTATGAGAAGCGACGCCAGCCAAGTCATCCAAGTCCTTCTTTGACAGTTTCTTGCCTGCAGAAGGAGGTCGAGCAAACTCATGTGGCCCAGGAGTGGGCGGTGGAAGAAAGGAAGAACCTGGAGAAGGAAATGGAGGAGAAGAACGCAATGCGTCTAAACCTAGTGCAGGATGATCTGAGGATATATAAGTTAAGATCAAGAATGTAAAGAACATACACATACCTTTTTGCACAGTCGCCATCTGAAGCGTTGTGGTAGTTCGTAGGAGTCGTGGCAAGGTTTGGAATATAAGTACTCGTTGGTCGTCGTTTGTCTTGATTCGTTTCTTTCAGACAAAAGACCGGCTTTGTCTGACCTGCTCAAACAAAAATACAAAAAAGTCAAAATGACTTTGAAAGAGTTTAACGAAACAAACTCGAGTACAGATGATTCACCCTCCCACTCATTCAATTTCCATGACAACAACAACTAGTTTGTTTGTTCTTATTTACTACCCTGCTCATCCTTCAACTAAGTACTATGATCCAGCTTCAACGCGACGGCGAATGCCAAACTGCAGCATCGCAGTGCCCGTGCCAGAAACGATACAGGCGAGAGCGACCTAGAGTGGTGCAAGCACGTCACGTCTCTTCTTCGGCCGTGCTGAAACCGCTTTCGGCCGAACCTGGGTGCGTGGGGGATCGCTGGAATTATCAGATGAGGAATTGGATAACCTAAATCCGTCACTGAGCCTTCCGAGTCCATCGAATACTCCGCCTCCGCCCTTCTCTAGGCTTTCGAAACCCAGGCCTACTAGTCCAGATCGACTTGGCATATGCAATCATATGCCGTTGGGCGTACTGAGCGCAACCGAGCTGCTGCTGCTTAGTGGAGGGAGGCGTGGGGTAGGTGTGTCATTCGGAACTGCGAGGAAAGATGTAGACGGTGGAGGTGGAAGGAAGACTTGTACGTCAGGTCTGGGTGCTCAGGAAATGCGTCTGTAGGAAGCGAAGATATGTCTATCTTGGACGTGCTATTTCTCCGAGTCCTCTGCTGTCAAAGTCGCTCAAGGCGCGTCAGGTGACGCCCAGGACAAGGATAGCGTCAAGCGCTCATCCCATACCTACACGTCGATGTCCAGCAGTCTCCAGGACATCAGCGTGTGCACCATTGCGGACCTGCTGGAAGGCGGGGTCGTGTGAGGTTTGAGATGAGAACGCTGAGCGCATAGGTGGAGGGAGGTGTTCAACCTTTGCGACATAGCGAGAGCACTGGAGATGCGGTCTAGCGTGCACATACAATGTTGTTGTAGAGGGCACCACACCCTGCAGTAGTAGTATACCCATCTGCCATAGCCGGGGTTGCAGACTCTGAATTGGAGGCCCTCGTCAAAACCCATGTTGTATAGGATCATACGATTTGAAGCTCGAATGCCGTGATGGTATTCTTTTGACTTTGTTGGAGAGGGTGATCTGGGGGAACCGAGCAAGCTCCTAAAGTTTAAACATGACTTAAGTAAGGTAGGCCGTTGCCTCGTGTCGTCGATTTCAACCCTCGAGTAACGAAGCTCTGATTGCAACCTACTACCAGTCTCAATGATCTATGTCTTGATCTATGTCTTGTTCTATGTCCTGTTGTTCTATTTCTTGTTCCAGTACTGCAGGTCTTGGTTGGAGAAGGTCGGAAGCAAGCAACTGTGGTGGAGAAGTCTCTCGTCTTCAACTACCAACGGTGGTAGTAAGGCAGATTCTGACCAGCAAGTTCATGATAGTACCCTGTAACAATGCACATGCCTAATTCTAATATAGCCTACCTGACCTCACTGAATGCATATACAAGAACTCGTCCTATCCCATATCGCACGGTAGTTTCGGAGATGTGTGGAAATGCGCCTACATCGCCTCCGACCGTCACCTGGAGGCAAGCATGCGGTGCGATGCATGACTGTCCAGAGATCTGAATCCATGACAGGTAGCAGTCAAGTCCCTAACAATCGACGTCACAGACGACGATTCCAAGGCCAGAATCACTCAAGTACGTTCTCGGCTTCCCTTTTTTATTTGATACGCCTGTCCAAACCTCATGGCTTCGCAGAGACTCTTAAATGATTTTCGTGCACGGAAGGAACTGCAGCACGAAAATATTTTACTTCTGCTTGGTTTCACGGACGGATTCGGTCCACTTCCATCGATGGTTTCCCCCTGGATGCACAACGGCTCGCTTACCACATATCTTAAACGCAATTTCACAAAGTTGACCATCGAACCTAAGCTCCGAATCGTAAGCCGTTTTCTCAACGCCGCTCGCGTATGGTATTCATTGGAACTTTAGTTGCGGCAAGTCGCTGCAGGCATCAGCTACCGTACGCGGGATCTTCACCAATTTGCAACAACACTGACTTATGACATCGTAGTCCACTCGAAGGGCATTGTTCACGGTGACCTTAGTGCTGTACGTTGTTGTCTGATACCCGCCTTCCAGCTCTGATGATGATATCTGGAATGGCAGAACAACATTCTACTAGATTCGAACCACAATGCCTATGTAGCAAATCATGGGATCCTCACAACGTATTATGAGTTTCCGGGTACTATCTCATACATCAGAAGGAATGTACGGTGGGCTGCTCCGGAGCTCTTCGAGCTGGCCGAGGACGAAGAATCGTGGCCTCTTCCAAAGGCAGCGGGCGATGTTTATTCCTTCGGATGCATCATGCTTCAGGTTGTTCGCATTCGTAGTTGCGTTGGTCTGCAGCTGAGATCCACAGGTTATGACAGGCCGACCACCCTACGCAGACTTGCGAAGCGATCACCAAGTCGCTGTCTCGATATTACTGGGTAAGAAGCCCACAAGACCCTCAAGTCCGCACATCCCGGATTCTTTCTGGGATTTCATCGAGAAATGCTGGAGTAACGCGGAACATCGCCCCTCCGCCACTAAAGTTTTGAGCTTTTTGGGATCGGATTGTCTTGTAGAAGATTTCGGTCCATTCCTTGCCTTCGTCTCCTTTCAAACACATCATCTGCATAACATGCGGCGGTCAATCAAATCTGAGACTCGCCCACCGGTAGAAAAGACTATTGATGGAATGCTTCCACTCGCTCCTGATCGGCCTGTGATCTACGACCTTCGTGAACTCCCTAACGAGGTGATTACAGCATATGAGTATCACGGCACTGCGGCAGGTGGTTTGGGTGATATTTGGCAATGTGGTTGGTCCAAAAACTCAGAGAAGACTGAAGTCAGGTGTACTCTTATATGTCTAAAGCCCGTAATTCATTTATTTCAGGTTGCAGTCACATCAATCAGGGTTCGTCATACAAATGATGGAGATGAAGTAGACCAAATCACTAGGGTTAGTATCAAGTTTTGGCGCGTCACGCTGGATCAAACGGAATTTACCATGCCTCTTATTTCATAGATGATTACTCAAGAGGCCGTTGCCTGGGCCAGGTCGTCACACGATAATATCCTACCCCTGTATAGCATAATCCCTTATTTCAGACCTCTTCCTGCCTTTATGACTCCATGGATGGCCAATGGCTCGCTGACCGACTATCTACAACGGGAGTTCTCCTGTCTGTCGGCAACCAGGAAAATCGATATCGTAAGCCCATTGCTCGAGTAGCATGATCGTGTCGTGTCTGAGCTTTATGACAGCTAAACCAAGTGGTGGCTGGGCTTAAGCACTGTAAGTGGTATCCCTGAACATCAGCCATAGACTTAAGCCAAATTTCTAGTGCACGATGATGGCATCGCTCATGACTCTTTGACAAGTGTAAATCATGCGGATGCCTCTTATCACGCGCTTACCATATACCTAGGATGATGTGTTCCTCGACGGCTCTGGTAGGGTCTACCTCGCTCACTTTGGTCGTCTCTCCAAGATTTTTGCGCGGGCCCAAACTCCAATGTCTGGTGCAACAAATCCCTTGGAACTAAGGTACATTGCACCCGAATTCCTCGCTCCTGTTGCGGATGCAGGAGCCTCGAGATCGAGTAAAGCTGGAGATATTTATTCGTTTGGCTGTGTCATGATCCAGGTTTGTTCCTACATTATTCCTAAGTCATCCATTTTGCCTGATGTTCCCTAGGTGTTATCAGGAAAGATACCTTACGAGTGGATCCATGATTCTAGCAAAGTTCTCCAGAAAGAGTCAAAGGGGCACAGCCCTTCCGCCTGATACAGGTACGTTTCCTACAGAACGTTGCGCTGGAGTGCTCACGCTGGCTATGAACTGGAGACCAATGAAACGCACTGGACGTTTGGGCAACAGTGTCTGTCAGTTGAGAGCGAGGATCGTCCGTCAATTGAGGATGTCTTTTGCTTTTTCGTAGTCCAGAGTATTGGGTAGGTCATCTCCCACGCACATCTATTTATGTGCTTACTGCGTACTGCTTGAAGTGCTGTTGACCTGACAAATTCTGTCATTCGGAATAATAGGTACCCCGTGAGCTGTGGGGGATACGCGGATGTCCACAAATGTCAGCTTACCTTGGACTCGATGACTGTCCTCGGACAGCAAGCTGTTTCCAGTAACCAGGTCCCTCTTGACCGTGTTGATGTGAGCTTCAAACTAGCGTTTCCTACTACTTTTCCAACAGCAGTCTAGGTTGCAGTCAAGGCGCTAAGACCGATGGGAGTGATCGAGACACCCAGGATAGTCAAAGTTGGCAGAAATCTCTTGCACGATTGTGCTCTCATTCCACTGACTGGTTACTTCGACAGCGATTGTTTCGGGAGATCAAAATATCATCGACACTCAGACATGAAAATATTGTTCCTCTCTTGGGCGTCACACGTCAATTTGGAGTTTTTCCCGCCTTGGTTTCACCGTGGATAAGGAATGGCACCCTGACCGAGTATCTCCAGGATAACCATGAAAAGCTTTCCTATGGCAAAAAGTTTGCATTGGTGCGCTGAAGTCGTCGCCCCACAAACACCGCATTAAAGATGCTTTAGCTTAGGGATGTAGCTCGCGGCCTTCAATATCGTAAGTCGAGTGTTTGCAGTTGACATGAAGCCCAACTCACACGGATCTGGTAGTTCATTCGCAGTCAATCGTCCATGGAGACTTGAGTGGTGTGCGTGCACTTTCATTGGGTTTATGACAGCCTAACTTAAGCGTTTTAGTCCAACGTTCTTGTAGATGAAGATGGAAAGGCACGCCTCACCGATTTTGGTCTCTCTGCCCTCCTTTCCGGGAGAGCGAGCCAAGCCTTATTGCCTTCTGTTGCTGGAGGCACTCTGCTATGGACAGCACCTGAACACTTGATGTCTGATGATAGCAATATGCCATCTGTGTTCTCCCAGACAAGCGATGTGTACTCTTTCGGAGGGATCATGCTTCAGGTGCGTCCGCCAAATGTGGCCGCCAAAATTGGAAGGTGCAAATCCACGGTTACACAATGCTCATGCTCAGCTTCAGGTATTAGAGGGAAAGGTCCCATACCACTACATCACCTCTAAAGCCATTATAATTCAAATATCACGAGGAATTACGCCTCGAAGGCCGTCCACACCTGTTATCATCGATGGCGACTGGGATTTCATCCAGCGATGCTGGTCGTTGGATGCAGCGTCTCGTCCCCCCGGCACGGAACTTGTTACGTTTATGGAGGGACGGGCTACGATTGACGTGTGTAAATAGTTAGTAGCAAGTAGCATCAACAAACACGCAGCCCTCCCAATTCTTGAGCTGAACTGCTTACGGGCTCGAACGCAGTAGAAGTTCCGATTTAAGCTCCTCATGTGTATGCCAACAGGCACCAGGGCAATAGGGGGCTTGCGCTGCGCATAGAAATGTACACAGACGAGGCCCATATGCTATTATAAATATCAGTATACCGTAAAGTATCAACTAAATTTTTGCACAGTCGCCGCATCTGGGGCAATGCGTCAGTCTGCGGCAGTGATTTGGTAGGTGGATATAAGTTCTCGTTGGGCGTCGTTTGTCGTTTGTTTGATCGTTCCTGTCAGACAAAAGCACCGTTACCTGAAAGACTATGCCTGCTCAACGAAAGGCAAAAAAAAATTCAAATTTGAAAGAGTTGAAACAACTCAGGTCAAAGGAATCATGGAACGCACAACTTGCTTATTTGTCTTTAATCATCTATATCCTATACTCGCCATGCAACCCGTCCACTGCCATACCGACTCAATGATGCCCGACGCTCCATTCCCGCAGCTCGCTTCAACTCAGTAGACACAGTACTCCTACTAGGGTCAGAATCAGGCGTAGGTGATCCAGCTTCAACGCGACGGCGAATGCGCAACTGCAGCATCGCAGTGTTGGGAAGCGCCCGTGCTAGAAACGACACAGGCGAGAGCGACCTAGAATGGTGCGGGCACGGGAAGAACACGTCATGTCTCTTCTTGGGCCGTGCTGCGACCGCTCTGGACCGAACCTGGGTGCGTGGGGGATCGCTGGAATTCTCAGACGAGGAATCGGATAACCTAAATCCGTCACTGAGCCTTCCGAGCCCATCGAATACCCCGCCCCCGCCTTTCTCTAGGCCTTCGAAACCCAGGCCTATTAGTCCAGATCGACTTTGTGCGTGCAAGCCTACGCCGTTGGGCGTACTGAGCGTAACCGAGTCGTCTGAGCTGCTGCTGCTGCTTAGGGGAGGGAGGGGTGGGGTGGTCGCAGGTGTATTGTTCGGAACTGCAAGGAATGACGTAGACTCGGTAGATTCGGTATATGGTGGAGGTGGAAGGAAGGCGTGTACGTCAGGCCTGGGTGCTCGGGGAATGCGTCTGTAATGAGGTTTAGGAAGTGAAGATATGGGGTGAGAGGTGGCTTTCGACCCTGGCATTCGCGCTTTTCCAATTGATAAGATGTCTTCTTCGATAAGAGGCGGCGCCAAGAGGGAGCTTGAGGTAGATGCTGTATGGATATGCATGGTGTGGGCGTGCATGGTCGAAGGGTAGTGAAACTGAGGCAGAAAGAGGACGGTGACGAAGGCTTTAAATGCGGCGATAGAAGCGCGGGCAGAGAACATAAGATGTTGAAGAAGATAATTTACCCGGTCGAGAGCAGAAGCGCAGTTCTTTTGTATTGCCCAGAATGCATGGCTGACGAAGTGGGCTGACCAGCCAAGGGAGAAAACCTGACAGGATGGCTGACCTGGAAGCGCGTATAGATCACGTGAGTAAAATCATAGAGACCAGTTGCTCTTCTCAAGCTAGAACACCAAGTACATAGTTTCAGATAGACGCACTGAGAGAGTATCGTACTTTGCATGCTGATCATGCACGATACCAGTGCCAATCTTGGCAAGGATATCCCGCAAAATAAGCAGCTTACAAGTTCTCCGCGAGAACTCGCGTGCTTCGACTCGCTGGAGGACTAGCGCGACTTGAGTACTTGAGTCACGCAACCCCTGCAACGAACAAAGCTTCAAAGTGAGCGTGTATGAGGACAGCCTGCGATTGATTAATCGTTGTAGGACTCGCTGTCGATGAAAAATCGCAGAGCTCAAGCTCAAGGGCCATTCAAGCTCCGATCGAAACACGAGCAAAATTTCTGATTCAATTTGGCTGACGCTCCCTGTCGAAAGCAGCTGTCCTCTCTCCCATCCGTCGTCGCCCATCTCGCATCTTGTCAATGCTTAGATTGTCCCAGCCATAGAAGACACGAGAATGGTATCATCACCGATCCTGTTGTCTTCTCTCCACATCGGCGCGTCTTGGTTTCTGCGGTATTCCTATCACAGGTATGTCGCACATTTCATTTGCGTATCTTTTAACGGATGATTTCCTTTACCATAACCTTCGTTCTTCCGAGTAACGGGTTTTACCTGTGATCTGCGGATATCATTTATATTTTGGCTTATCTGATCTTTCATCTCACTGTCTCGTGCTCGCATGACTACCAAACTAATTCTCATTCTTCAGAAACCAGATACTTGGGAGCTAAAGGTGACTTGTCGGACGTGCAGTTCAAGTCGCCTGAGACACTCCTCCATGAGGTCATGACCACATCTCCTGTTCCCGTATATGACATTGACTTTATTGAAGGACCGTACAGCAACACCGAGGTATTTGTCTTCCTGTCAGTACTATGTTCGTTCAATCACTGCGTAAAGAATGTGTTGCTTCCTTGAGATAACATATACCACAAAGAAACAACACATTTTTTACGCAGTGCATTATGCATTGAGTCTTACCGAACATCACTAGTACTGTTGACTTGAGCTCCGTGGTACACTGCCACGTACACCGGGCTCGAGCTTCATATATTTCTTCTTAGCTAATGAACGCTACGTGTTATCCACCACAACCGAAGATGGTGTTGAAAACACGCACGTTGTTTGCATCGCAGCTCTATACCGGTACTTTCTCAAGCGGGGGATTATTTGTATTCCTCTCGTCTTCCTCGCGCTCGAGCTTCGTAGGTGAATTGTAAATAGTTTTGGTTGAGGCCCATAATATTCACAGCACAAAGCGGTAGATTATGAAAAGGGTAAAATGTGGATAAAGTGTAAAAATACACGAGAATATCACCATGTTTTCTGCCAGACTCTCGTCTGGTAATTTGCCAAAAGTTACAGACTTTGCTATCATTATAGCGACATTTTCCCCTAGAATATACCCAGAATTCACAGAGATTTCTCCTGGAGTACTTGATGGATGCAGCTGCTATATTCAAAATATTGTTTGATAGCATGCTAGCTTCACGCTCGTCCTAGCTGCAGCTCATTAATATAATATATTGACAGCATGGACATTATGGGTACACTATATAGCATAGTACGGCTGATATTTGAGTGATATAATCCATTCAAAACACCCGCCCGGCCAGTACTGTGCTCCGCAAGTTCTGTCTCGAGAGCTTGTGATGAGAGTGATCGAGATGGTGAGTGCCTAAGCTGGAGAAAAAAAATGGGGGCATCAGCTTTCAGAAATCATTATTCGTGTAGACATCTTACTGGAAGTGTCAAGTCTGGGCGTAAAGTGGAGAGCCCTACTGAAATAAAGTGAATATATGCGCATATTGTCGACCACATAACATACCCAATCGATTTGCGAGATCAGTTCTGGTTAACGAGACTCAATGCGAGAGCATGGCGGCGGCTGCGTGTGGATGATGGATGGATGGGCTAGGTGACGTCACAGAGGACTGACTCGCATTCAAGTCAGAAGAACAACTCATCGAGAAATGTTGACAACGTACATGAGCTGTGGCTGTCTCGCACATGATAACACGTTGAACCTCGGAAGTCGATAAGCTCCTCGAGCTGAGCGGGACATTGTAGTATAATATCAGCCCCGAAATTGGTCAACTAAAACGTCACGTACATTGATAACGAGTCGTTGAGTTGTCACATAGATCTGTGACTCGTGAGGGGGATTAGCATGATAAACAAGAGCTTCCCAATGTAACACCACCAGCAATTGTGTTTGCATTAAGGATCTTGGTGCGCGGTTGTGGTCGAGAGTCAAGAGTGCCGGGGCCAACCAGAACAAAATCGCGACTAAGTCCCATATTGATCAATATTTGCGACACAACGAAAGGATAGTTTGATTGTATTTTCAGATTCTGTTGAAATACCACAGGGTGTATTTTTCATTCGGGGAAATGCAAGAAAATTACTGGAAAGTGTCAAATTGCACTGTGTTTCCCGGAAGCAGTAATCTACGTGTTTATGCTGTGATTATGTATGCCACAACTTCAATGGCTTTCAACGTCCAGCCGTGTATTTTTTGGACCTAGGCATATGTACTGGCCAATATCTGACTGTACTCAGTCTCCGTCTGGATGCGGTCATTTTCATATAGTTTCAGATGGGCGCTCTGAAAGATTATCGGACTTTGCATGCTCATCATGCACGACAACAGTGCCAATCTTGACGCAGTTATCATGTAAAATAAGTAACTCAGAAGTCCATAACGGAAACTTTCGAAGCTTAGCATCTTTCGCTGTAGGACTCACTCGACTCCTCAATTAAAAGTGAGGGAATCAACGGAGTGCAACAACGAACGGAGCTTCAAAGCTAGCGCGTTTTGAGAAGGAAGTCAGCCTGTGCTCGATTGTAGGACTCTCTTGACTCGTATTCCTAGTGGTAGTCGAGTGCAAGAGCATTTCAAGCTCCGATCGAAACACGACTTGATAATGAATCGCAAAATTTCTGATTTGATTTGGCTAAAATGCCCGCCCCATCGAAAGCAACTGTCCTGTCTCCCTCCGACGCCATCGCCCATCTTGCATCCTATCAATGCTTAGATGGTCTCTCCGTCAAGGATCTCATGGACTCTCGCGTCCATGGCGGACTCACTTATAACGACTTCCTCATGCTTCCCGGAAAGATCGATTTCCCTGCTTCTGATGTGATCACGGATACTAGAATCACTCGTAATGTCGTTCTTAGAACCCCGTTCATGAGTAGTCCTATGGACACCGTCACCGAGACCGACATGGCCATCAGTCTCGCGCTGCTGGGTGGTATTGGTGTCATTCATCATAACCAGTCCCCCGAATCTCAAGCAGCCATGATCCGAGCCGTGAAAAGACACGAGAATGGTTTCATCACGGATCCTGTCGTCTTCTCTCCGAATCACACCGTGGCACACGTCCTTGATATCAAGGCCCGTCTTGGTTTCTGCGGTATTCCTATCACAGGTGCGTCATACACTTCACATGTATCTCTTTGACGGATGAATACCTTTTACCATAACCTTCGTTCTTCCGAGTAACGGGTTTCACCTGTGATTTGGGGATATCATTTTTATTTTGGCATATCTGAGCTTTCACCTCCCCGCCTCGCGCTCACGTGACCACAAAACTGATTCCTATTCTTCAGAAACTGGATCCTTGGGAGCTAAGCTTGTCGGTATCGTCACCTCACGCGACGTGCAGTTTGAATCGCCCGAGACAGTCCTTGCAGAGGTCATGACTACGTCTCTTGTCACCGCTCCTCAGGGTGTCACGCTCTCACAGGCCAACGAGATCCTTCGTTCATCCAAGAAGGGCAAACTCCCCATCGTCGACGACGAGGGCCGTCTCACTTCTCTCCTCGCCCGCTCTGACCTCCTCAAAAACCAAAACTACCCGCTTTCTAGCAAGGACCCGAAGACCAAGCAGCTGTATGCCGCTGCTGCAGTCGGCACGCGACCCAGCGACAGAGATCGCCTCAAGCTTCTCGTCGAGGCTGGTCTCGATATCGTCATCCTTGATTCATCACAGGGCAACTCCGTCTTCCAGATCGACATGATTCAATGGATAAAGCAAACATTCCCCAAGCTCGAGGTCATCGCAGGCAACGTAGTCACGCGTGAGCAGGCTGCCAGCCTCATCGCTGCGGGCGCAGATGCACTTCGTGTCGGCATGGGTAGCGGTTCCATTTGTATCACGCAGGAGGTCATGGCCGTTGGCCGTCCACAGGCTACAGCTGTGTTCGCAGTTGCCGAGTTCGCGTCCAAGTTCGGCGTACCAGTGATTGCAGATGGTGGTATTAGCAACGTGGGGCATATTGTCAAGGCACTTGCCCTTGGTGCAAGCGCTGTGATGATGGGAGGGCTTCTTGCAGGGACCACAGAAGCACCAGGAGAGTACTTCTACCACGATGGGAAGCGGGTGAAGTCCTACAGAGGCATGGGTAGTCTTGAGGCGATGGAGCAGGGTAGACCAGGCGCGTCTGATCAGGTTAACGGCAAGCCCGGCTCCACGAAGCACGCACCACAACCCTCGAGCAAGCCCCACGAGAACGCCGCCACAACGCGCTATTTCTCCGAGTCCTCAGCTGTTAAAGTCGCTCAGGGCGTGTCGGGTGATGTCCAGGATAAGGGCAGCGTCAAAGCGTTCGTCCCGTACTTACACGTCGGTGTCCAGCACAGTCTCCAGGACATTGGGGTGCGCAGCGTTTCGCAGCTGCAGGAGGGCGTGAAGGAGGGTCTTGTGAGGTTTGAGATTAGGACGCCGAGTGCACAGGTGGAGGGAGGCGTTCATGGGTTGCATTCGTGAGTGTGATGATATTTCGTTGTGATCCATCACTGATCTGTTTTGCAGGTACACGAAGAGATTGTATGCTTGATATGATACGACGGTTCGCTACACCAGCTACTACCCCTTATGACCAGTATTTTACATGTAGGTCCTGCTCTGTATGCATAAAAACAAGGGAAAATTGTATGTATATCATTGTTGATTAACGAAAGCTGTGATGTTGTTTCAGCGAACTGTTTATGACTTGCAATGCATTGGTGGCAGCGTTAGATCGGCAATTTTCCGCAGCCAGGGCATCTGCGTTTGGTCCTGTTGTGGTTCAAACACTTGCCCGCGTCAGATGTAGACGCTGTGAACCCGTGTCATGTGGTTCCAAAAGCCCTGCGTCAGATGTAGACGCTCTTTCGGAACGCAGACCGACATGGGAGCTGATGAACCTCCGGCAAACCGTTCCCACCGGCCTTGATGGATGAGGGTGCAGTCGGGAGCGGTCTCAGAGAAACAGCTAGCCTTTTGGACAGCCACAGTAATCATTGATCTTATCTCTGACAGACACAGGTCGACCAAACTTGTATGTCCTCTGAAGGCTGAAGCTATGCATGCGAGACACTGCCCTTACGGAACAAAACTAGCTGTCCCCTCTATGGAAGCAAGGCTTCTGCAACTACAGCGCACGAAATTGGCTGTCTAGCAGGTCTCTTCATCTCTATAGCCATCATCGACTATAAATTCACTGCATTGACGGTGACACACATCGTCACGTCTGTAAAGGCCAGGCCATTTCAAGACTTTCTCAGTCATGCTGCAGGAGGCCGAGTCAAGTACGACAGGGCGACAGAGAGAAGTAGAACGAGCAGCGCTGTTAGACTCACTGGCATTTGTTCCTCCTCGCAAGAATACAAATGACCCACCACCCTATGGTAGACAGCACCGCCAGGATGCGCTTTGGAAAGGTAGGCCTCATTGTAATACCCACAGACCAACTCACCAAGAAGTAGGCGGAAATGACGCGCTCCCTCCTCTGTGGCAACAGTTTCAGGTGCTGGATCATAAAACACTATATCAAGACAACAACCTGATCATGGGTTCCGGGAACAGACCTTTACCAGGAGTGCGATTAGGTGAGCAAAGAAAAAGCGACTGAGAACGAGGAACTCATGGTTGAGCACAGATCATCCTGGAGATCTTATTCCCGGATGTGAATGGCACATATCACCACACGGTCGGTCCTACTTCGTCAACCACAATACTCAGACCACATCGTGGAAGAAACCCCTACCAGAACGTCCAGCAGGGAGCTTGACACCGGAGTGCATCATTGAGGGTCATTCTCAGTGCATATGGGACATCGCTTGCTTGGGCACTAGTTGCGATATAATGAGCTCGTCATCTGATGGTTCGATTCGCCAGTGGACAAGAGACGGAGAGCCAATAGGGAAGCCTTGGGTTACTAGTGACAGAGGAGTGGTAGGCTCGATAGCAGTGTCTCCGGATGAGACCGTGGTCGTCAGTGGATGTGCAGATGGCAGGGTGCAGCTGTGGAACATAAAGGAGGGCAGCATGGTAGGCAACCCGTGGGAGGGGCATACTGATGCAGTAAGGTGCCTCGATTGGTCTCCTGACGCCGTGGAGATAGCAAGTGGATCGGATGATGGCACCATACGACGATGGAACCCAGATACTGGACGTCAAATCGCATCACTGATAGAGACCCGTCATGGTTGGGTGTATGCTGTCAAATACTCTCCACAAGGTGACAAATTTGCCAGCGGCGGGGCGGACAAGATGATCCGCATGTGGTCAAAGAAAGGCGAGCTACTCATTGAGATCAAGGGACATGAGAGCACAGTGACGTCGTTGTGTTGGTCCAAGGATAGCGCCCGCATCTTCTCCGCGTCCTCGGATTGCACCATCCGAGCATGGCAGTCGCTTAATGGGAAGGAGCTCGCTGTTCTTCGGGGTCATACCAAGGCCGTCACATCCCTCTGTCTTTCCCCCAATGAATGTTATCTCGTCAGTGCATCAAGGGACTGCTCCGTTCGCATCTGGAACCTCAAGACCAACAAGCCAGTCGGAGAACTTTTCCATGACGGCGAACTCTTGGCTCTTGCCATGTCTCCTGATGGAAAATATGTTGCCAGTGCTCAATTGTATGCAAAAGTTTATGTATGGAGCCTAGAGGCAGCGCTCAAGCAGGGTGTCGGCGTGCGTGTATACATTATTGTCGCTTGCGTCTTGTCTAAGCGGATTTTGGATTTCAGAGCGCACATGATGGCAATGGAGAGCCCGACACGAAGCCCAAGGCAAGTCATATCCACTTCCCTCACACATTGTATCTCACTTCTTTACCAGATAAGCGCAGCTCCATCTAGAGACGTGCGTCGATAAGTTACGAACATAGTTCCTTCACTTATTCATCTTGTCAGATCTTTGATACCCATCTCGTATCTGGACGGCGGGCTAATAACAGAGGCACGACAAAATATGTCAGTCTAGTTCCATCTCTTCTGATATTTTGCTAGTCTGATACTGATACAGGGCAATGACTTCTGGGGCGATAATACAGACCGCGCGCCTCCTCGCTCAGCTCCACCCGCACGTTCATCGTCTCCCTTTCGTTGGCGCAACTTGTTCGGTTTCCTGCGCTTCAGCACTCGACCTGCAGATGCGCCCCAACCAATATCACTCCAGCCCCGGCGTTGGAATTTCACCTTACTTCCTGTGACAATTTCCAGACATCCCGTTGTTGTTTCTCCTGCCCGTGATGACGACGTGAGTCGTTCATAATCACCGATATTTGTGCTGCTCTGATAGTATCATTTGCAGAGAATCGGCATCGCCCCTCCATCTGAGGCGGAAGTAGCTGCAGCTATGGAACGTACGTACGACAATAAGGCCAACAGTTCAACGCAACAAAGTCAAGCTGCAGCGGGGGCACAAGGGTCTCAATTTCTCATGCAAGGACCAACACAAACTACTCAGGGGCAAAATTCTGTCGCCGGCACAGAAGAACTATCATATGAGGTAAGATGCTGTGGGTTTCCCTTGTTCGCCGTCGGTGCACATCGCACTAGTCATTAGGCGCTCTATGAAGCTGCCGCCTCGAGTGAGCTTCTTTCTACTTCTATATGTACTCAGACGACTTCTGACGCATCATGAACACATAGCTTGCCTTCATATCAATAACACCATTGCAGGGACGTTTCTATCTCTACCACGTCAGCTGTTACGAATATCTGCAGATTGTATATCTTTACGATTCATAATTGCAGGTTTGGACATCATACCGCAAGATTGTGGGTACTCAACCCAAACTTGGTGAATGTCTCTTGTGATGTGATCGGAGCTATGAGTGGCTATGGTGGATATGCGCATCAACATCGGAGGGTCTGAGCAAAGAGCATATGCATAATCTCTGACTATACCACAGTGAACCATGGCAGTTCCGATTGGGGACCCCCGAGTTCGACTGCTCAATCGAGACACGGTTCACCTTTACGACTCGCGAGTGCACTGACATAGTCAACTCCTGTATTTCGACGCGAAAATATTTTTATTGATTCACAGTAACTGGCATAGACTTGTTGGATATATTTATCATGGCGACTAGCTGTAGATGTCCAACTTCTGGATAATCTAGACGCGTGGAGTATGTGGGCCGGATCAAAAGTGTCCTTATCTAAGCTTATCAGATATCTCATTTTTCAAATGGCCTGCAGCTGCCAGATCAAACGTTTGTTGTCAATTTGCAAAATAAAATGTCATCGCAGGTTGATATTGACGAGCCTCCTCCGGGTCACTTAGATCATCATGTCCTCCAAAGATGGTTGGTCCCATCATGATCTTGATTCAACTGCAGATACAGCTACTCATGGCAACCTCACAGTACTCGTCGGTGTCATAGGTGGTAGTGGGCTATATCATCTTGATAACCTGACTTTTGTGTGAGTTGTGAACCTGAAAAAATTATGTCATGAGCTCATGACGACCTTCTCAGAGAGAGAGTTAACCCAGAGACTGTACGTCTTCGTCCTTTAAGAATCTCTATGATCTTAACCGATCTGAATCGCTGTCTTTTCAGCCATGGGGATACCCATCTTCGCCCATTACCATTTGCTCGCTTCCTTCAGGATCCAAGATTGCCTTCCTCGCTCGTCACGGGCAGCACCACTCGATCGCACCGTCGGCGGTCCCTTCTCGCGCGAACATTTCAGCTTTGAAATCCTTAGGAGTCCGTGTTATTCTTGCATTCAGTGCTGTTGGCTCGCTCCGCGAAGAGATTGCGCCGGGATCTTTTGTTGTTCCTACCCAGATTATTGATCGCACGAAGGGCATACGCCCAGCCAGTTTCTTTGAGGGCACGAATATCGTCGCACACTGCTGCATTTGGTGATCCATACAGTATGAAGTTGATCCGCTGGCTGGAGGTGAGAGTAGAGAGGGCTCTTGCGGACGAAGGCCGAGGGGTGGTTCTTCACAAGGACAAGTGCATCGTTTGCATGGAAGGTCCTCAGTTCTCGACCAGAGCTGAGAGCATCATGTATCGAGCTTGGGGTGGGGATCTCATCAACATGAGCGCTTTGCCCGAGGCGAAGCTAGCTCGGGAGGCAGAACTGAGGTGATTTGATCATTCACTTTGCTTTGACTTGTACTGAGAGATGATCTAGCTACGCGTTAATCGCGACTGCCACAGACTATGATTCTTGGCGGCCTCATTCGGAAGCAGTCACTGCCGCGGAAGTATTCAAGACCCTGCAGAATAATGCTGATACGTCGAGGCATGTTGCAGCTGCTGTTCTCGAAGACCTTCACGCTGCCGCGCTGGATGGGGACATTCTAAGTGAAGAAAAGGGCAGCATGCGTTTTTCTATTATGCCGAGAAGTGGCGAACAGAACCAGGAAGACGTCAAGAAGCTGGCCTTCATTCTACCTGACTACTTCACGCCAGGCAATGTTGCTAACTAGATGCTATCATCCAAGTGTTACCCTAGAGTGTTACGCAGGTTTACCGACTATATGGCTTTTCGTAGGCACTACATATTTCCTTGAAAATAAATCATTTCACCGCCTGGTAATCCAACTCGTGGGATCCGAAGAGCTTGTGTGGCATCATTGCATATCAATATAGAACTACTGTCGACACTTGGTCTACACACTTTCTATACTTAACTTAGGTCTGACAGGGTCTGACTCGGGGAGATTAATTTCAAGTGCTTGTTCCACACGAACGTCGGTTGAGCCTCGGTGTTTATTGGTTGGAGCCGAATTAAGGAAATGAAAAGGAACAATTAAACGCGAAGATGACGGAAACGTCAGAGGAAAAGTGGCCATAAAATCCTGGTTTTCTCTTTGCTCGTTGCAAGCGAAATAAGTGACGAAAAGGGTGCAGTGAATCTCGTGCTTAATTACTACTGAGTACCGAGTAATCATCCAAATTACAATCCGAGTTCGGATCTATGTTACAGTGTGAAGTATAGTGAACGTGTCTGCGGAGCTCGCCCCAGATGGGGGGCAATTTTGAGATATAAAAAGCGTTAGGTTTGTGTGTCTACAAGTTGTGCTCCGCAATGTAGCGCATGATGAGGAGCGAAGTCATGATGTCTGATGGTTGTGTCAGCCACCGCTCAAGGACTAAAAACAGCAACCTGCCTATGCAAAGATGAGAAAATGATTCGTGGACGGTCAGAGTGTTTCCAGAGGCGGCATAGGCTGGCATATGTGGTTGACGGAGATCATAATGAGCGACAAGGTAATTTTCTTCGGAAATGCACTATGTAAAAGACGGGTTTAGATCTGTTAGTGGAAAGAGCATATTTTAACGTACCGACCATTCGTGACCGTCTAGTACGCTTTGGTGCTCCCATCTGTACTCCCGACCATCACTGGCCCGGAATTTTCTGGAGAGAGATCTGTGGTATATTAGGTTTGGGTGTGCATAGCAATACAGAAAAACAGCATACCCTCCGAAAAAGGCCGTCTTTCGTAGGTATCTGTTCATCGGTATTGTCATGCTGGGCGCAGGAGGGTTGAAAAAGTTGACATTTCCTAGTCCTCCTGCAGCGCCCTCTGCAAACTCGAGTATCACTGAAGGCCGCCTCTCCAGATGGCGCGTGTCTCCGTGCCGAGTTGAACGGCGTGCCATGCTGTAGATAGCCAAAACATTGGTATTTCCAGCAGGAGGATGTGGATGAGGGACGACTCGCAGAAACATGCGATCGTAGATGTCATCATAATCCGAGCCAGCTACATGACCTGTGCGGTCCTCGAATATGTAGGGCATTTGAAGAGGTCTCATGATGCTTGTTGAGGCGCTAAATAATACAGAGGTTGGGACGCGAATGCGAAACGAAAGTATTGGTCTCGACGTGTTCCCCTTATATAGCCGCGCGCCTGATGACCTGTGCGGTCGCTTCTTCGGGCTAACAAGGTCTAAAAAGGGAGCCAACTTAGAGTCCGGACAGTTGCGTCGTTGGCGCGCATAGGGTATTCTAGTCTCGCGGAGTTGCAATTTACCCTGTCAAAGTAGCAGGATCACCTGGTGAGTGGAAAAGGGCACCTGCCTTAGAGTGGTAAAGCGGCCGGTCGCGTCATTTGCTTGGGCTAGAACAAATCACCAGCTTGGGAGGCACGAGCCCGTTCCCAGCGGGCAATGTCCGCCACAATGCGACAACGTGTAACGACTGAGCCGAGCAATGAGTGATGATGAACCTTAGGATCTATGTAAGTGCTGTGTACAAAGTTGATTGCATGATGATCCTTACGTGATTTCCCTCAATGGTATCCCAAGGAATGGAAGCCTGCAAAGTCAAATGTCACATCCAACCAATGAGGTGCACGAGACGACCTACCTGTACTCTTGCGCCACTACCAACGTGCGAAACTCCTCCACTCGTTCCCTTTTGCAACATGTGTTGATTTGATTTGAAATATCAGGAGCCGTACGCACGCTTACATGACACGTGCCTTGCAAAAAGCGCAGGAACTAGGACCAGGAAACCTGCGCAGTGGCGCTTATGATTCTGAATGATAACCGAGGATCGTGCATAGGACTCCACACTCATTGTAAGCACTGGATTCAAGGTCCGGATGCAGTAGCATGGGAAGCACGCCAAGAAAGTGATACAGCTTGAATGCATCCCTGACTGGAAGGTTGAGCACGATGATAAGGAGTCGGTGATGTCGTGAGAAGCACATACAAGGTTTGCGGTGGATCCTCTCTAAAAATATGATCGAACAATGAGTCACAGTTTAGAGTCAAACGACCGTGAGCATGATTCGGAACTGATAGTAAAAGGATCTGTTCTTCCCAACTGGCACAGGTAAAAAAACGAAAGTGCTTTGTAGAAGTGTGGATCATTAGGAATCAAAGACAGCGCTATCGCATACAATGTGGGAAGATACATCTTAGATATGGAGCGCAGAAGGGGATAGGAGTCGGTACCGGTATGTCAGGTAGGCGGTGCGTATGTTTTGAAAACCAGTCCAGGCTTTCCCAATGGGATGCCGCACGAAATGATGAAACAGAAATTCCACGAGTAGAAGCACAGACATACTAAGCTGTCAGGCGAACGGCCAAGATAACGGTTGTTCGGAACTCACAGTTTCGAAGTCAGTTACGCGACGCAGGGCTGAGTTACTGACTTCCACACTATTCGTCATTCAAGAGACAATAATGATAGCAACCAGATAAAGCATTCTCAGACAAGCAGCAATTTAGGCGATCTGAACATGCGAGACCATGAACAAGATGAACGAGATAAGATAAAAGCGTACGGGAGAAGCTGTTGGCAAGGATCGACATTCACCACATTTTCCCCCCATCAAAGCCACCGTCCGCGCCAATATTAGCTGCAGAAGTCTTCGCGTCTAAGAACAGCTCATTCATCTCTCCAATGTCCTCTACTTCTATCTGGCTTCTTCCGGAAAGACCAGCGAGGATTGAAGCTGGGGTAAGAAGTTGGAGAGCATATCTGTAGGGCCAGTCATGAGAAGTTCACTGTTAATTGGGAAGTCTCATACCGCATGGATCCCCGTTCACCCTCCTCTGCTATTCGTTCCAAAACCCCGGAACCCAGTTTGAGACCTTCGACGTTCGCGCGTAACTGTACTACCTTGCCGATCTGCTCGCGATTATATCCATCCGTCTTTACAATAAGACAACTTGACAAGGGAAATCAGTCAAAATTATGTCATCAAGTTTGCAGACTAACCGATCCAACAGATCTACGGGGACACCATGAGGTGAGACAACGTCAGTCGTCCCTCGCACTAGAGCGTTTCCACGATTGGTAGCAAGTATTACAGTAGGTGCCATGGGTGATTCAAGGAGGGCATTGAGATAGGTAAAGCACTCGATATCCAGCATGTGCACCTAAGGAAAATGTTGGATGTTTAGCCTCGTCCCTGCGGAACGCTGAAAAGACAAATACCTCATCAATGAAAACCACGCCCGGAACAACCTCCGCAACGCCCTGGTCTACGTAGCCTTTCACCACCTTGTTGACTTCTCTTCGAAGTTTGTCTGTCACCTCCGTTCTTCCGCTCTTCACGAGGCTACCCATGACGCTCATAATATCTTGACCGCCTTGTGGACGCGCGTTGGCGGCATCGAGATCACCGAGAGTAACGTCTTGGACAAGCTCTTTGCGCTTGTGAACGTCACCTTTTGGTAATGGTACATATGTCTCGGATTCGAGGTCGTAGGAGGAGGCATACGCATCGGAGCGTCCAACTCTCTGCGTGAAAGGAGATTAACCTCTGTATGTTTGATCAAATGGTACTGACATACCTTGACTGCACCAGTGTTGGCTTCCACATAGATAACATCACCCACCACAATTTTTTCCTTGAGGATTGCTTCATAGATGGTGGGATCTAGTCGCAGCTGCTTGGTACCTTTGACTGTTTTAAGACCAACGATGACATGCGAAACTGTCTTTCCGTATCCGCTCAACGGATTCTCAGATTCTGCGGGTGTAAGTTCGGTGACCTCTCCTTCGTAAACCTCCTTGGTTTCTTTTATCCGCAGACCTGTCAGAGGATGTTTTGAGTATAAATCTATAGATGCGAGCTAAGACGTAGGCAACGACTTCTGGAGAACAACATAGGTGCGTATTCACGAGAAACCTGACGAAGAACCCAAAGGATCTAAGATATACTCACCGATTGCTCGCCTGAACGATTCTGCAAGTACCTCTGTTTTCTTCACCTCTGTGCTGTACACCTCAGAACCAACCATTGGGCAGAATGGTACCTTGATTCCCAGCTCGTGGGATACTGCTAGAGCAAGAGCTGTTTTGCCTGTTCCCGGCGCGCCTACGAGGAGTAGCGCGCGTCCTGAAAATTTGCGCGATTTTATGAGATCCACTACGACACCGCATGCCTATAAATGCTGTCAGTTCCAAGAAAAGGAGCAAAAAATATTATCACGACCTCTCGAGCATTAGTTTGGCCTATGAATCCCGCACCATCGGGTGCTGCAAGGCCGTCAGACGTGAGCCCTAGTCCTTTTATGTGCGAGTGAGGGGCGATTCTGGAAGAACGAGCATTGGATGTGGCTGATGGTGGAGGTAGAGCATTGTGAGCGACAGGTGCTGATGTAGATGGTGTTGCGCTTGTTGCTTTCATGATGGCTTTTCCCTGAATCGCGCTGAAACACGATCGTGACTGTCACGACATTATGTCAGCAGGAGGTTGTTTATTTCTAAAGCTGTTGCCAAACAAGCATTAATTTCATCCTGAGCACCCATCATCTGTGGACGAGTTGTGCGAGAACTACATTGTCTTAGTACCCGCGCGGCTTCATCAACAGTTGGTAAAACGGTGTCGATCATTTATTTGGATAATCGAGAGACGGTGGTAAGAATTGTGTGAGATTGTGTCGCGCCTTGTAACGCGCCTGGAGAATGTGTCATTCAAGCTTCGCTGACACCAGGGCACGCTTCGAGTCTTTGCACCTTCATTCCAGCCTACATCCCTCCTACTGGTAGCTCCTCTCAGTAAGCCTTTTGAAGGCATCATTTGTATTTTCTGCAAATATTCATGTATCTGCACGATGCACTTGAGGCAGCAGTTGTCTCACTTTCCTCCCCAGATGTTGGACCTCTGTGACCTCCGTGCGTAGGCTCGTACCCATTCCTTTGCTGTTTCATTCACCATAATGACACATAGCTACACGCATCAGACAATTTCAATGCTTCATCCCTTTCTAGCGTATTTGTGATGCGACGTTTCATAGGCGCGAGCGCTTCCAGAGCAGGAAGCGAAGGAGCCAACATCGTGATATAACTCATCCTGGTCACACGAGCTGCAGGCCGAGGCAAACGGAAGTGCTGCCACAGGGTTGAAAATTACCTAGCCGTCTGTCAGGTAACGACGAGTGTGACCGTCATTCTTGAGACTCGAACCCACAGGATGAAGTTTGCTACTTTCTTGCAGTCGAGCTGGGCTATATCGCTGAATCGTGATCATTAAAAATGTAAGAACGCGAAGGCTTGGTTGGTATTGTCTGATACTCGTTGATTTCAGGGTATGGTCCCCTATAACAGAACACAAGCTGCGGGAGATGAGAACGACAACTTGATCACGGTCATGCGCTAGCTAAACCTAGACAGGGTGAAGCCGGGCTCGGGAGTAGCAAGTCATGTTGATCTTAAGGCCAGGTTCATACAATGCTTGGCTAAGGTATCGTCATGGGCTTTGAGATCGATGAAACATTGGTTGTGTAGACTGGCTAGCTGGAGCTGGCTAGGTTATCGGTATGATGGTGATGTATCCCTTTCCTAGGATTTTTTATTATTATACGCCCAGCAGTTATTTCGGCTCCAAAGGTGGGATATTCAGAAATTCGAGCGTCCCGTTTCCGGCTGCCTAGAGTCGAACACCATGGACAAACTCATGTGATTACTGGGGTGTTCGAATAATTGTGAGCACAATTCTTAACCTTGTATTTCTTTTTGGAAATAAAACCATGGTCCGTCCTCGGTCGTTATCAGACTTGGGTCGTCTAGATAACCATGACTTATCAGGACTTCATTGCTGCTGTCATTTTAGCTTCGCGAGCGCCACTCCCCCATTCTCTGGCAACCGGAAGTGGCGAGTCGCTGAAACTTTGAATACATAAATGCCACTTCGCAGATCTGCGAAAGAAGTTAAGCGCTTGGATTGAAAAGCAGCCCTGCGAAGAAATTCTACAGAGAAGACCTATAGATGAGCTCCGGCCGGCCGATCCTCAACAAGGTCGACACTAGTACCTTCATTGCCTCAAGTTGATCATATCCTCTGTTGGCAGTCCGGTAAGCACTCGTCGCGGGAAACCGAGTAAATCAAATCCCCAACTCTTTAGCGACTGGGAGTGGTAGCAGCCGAAACTTTGAGTACAGAAATGCATTCTGACGGATGCGGTGGTAAAAATAAATGGAGGGCTTGGATTAAAAGCAACCCTGCGAGAAAAATATTGAAGAGAAGACCAACTATAGATAACCTCCAGCTGACCATGGTTTCCGATGTCGACACTACCTGTGCATGGTCGTGCATTGCTTCAAGTTGATCGCATCCTCCACTGGCAGTCTGGTAAGCACTCGGGGCCGGCATACCAAGCACCCCACTCTATGGCAACTGGAAGTGGTCGTAGCTGAATACTTTGAATGCAGAATCACACTCTGGGAGATGCAGCGGCAAAAAGAAGTGGTGGGCTTGGATTAAAAAAGCAGCCCTGCGAAGAGTGCTACAGAGAAGATAGACTATAGATGACCTCCGTTTGACCATGGCTTCCAATCAACAAGGTCGAACTAACTTGGCATAGTCGTGCACTGGTTCACGTTGATCACATCCTCCGTGGACAGTCTGGTAAGCGCTCGGTAGTTGTATGGACAAAGACGTTCACAGATGTGTACATGAAGTAGACCGGTACTGACACTGGGGTGCAGGTATATAAGTTTTGCTGCAAGTCCTGGACTCCCCCAGTCAACCCCCAGCAACAATCTTCTCTCCATTCGAACACTCGCACTCATCATCTGAAACTATTTTGGAGGCCATGGACACTCACGCAGGTGTAGAAAGTAGAAACTAAGTTGAGTCCCAGCATCGTGAACAAGCGCTAAACATTAACAATACCTAAGTCGAGTCTAAAGAGAAAGTATCGTAAGACGAAGCCAACGGGTAACACAGATGCGAAACATACCTCAGCGCTCAGTGCAGTGAAGTGCCGAGGTGTAAACAAACGTAGACAACAGGATTATAAGCTAAGAGAGTCCACGACCAAAGAGGTAACTGTAGTGCTACTAGTGATAAGTGGCGAAGTTGAACATCCAACAACAAGGATGATGTACCTCCCGAACATCTATTCCACATCGATCTATCCCTCCGAGTCATACTGAGACACCCTTTCTCAACAATGTGGCAGTCGGGGTGCACATATTATTGCTTGCAAAGCAACGCACGTGTAGTATCGTATATCAATGTTCTACCACAGCCAACCTCGTACTCTGTAAGGTCGACACTCTATCTCGATTCCACAGGCGGTGTGGCTGTTGAGACATAGCCTATATTGATGTGAAACCTTGCCAAACTGCCATCGGTGCGCCGCTCGGGATAAGCCATCAAGAAAAGCTCACCCATGCGTCACGTTACCTGATGTCCATTGCCTTATCTTTCTAGCTTCAAGTTTCCAATGTATGGTGTTTGGGATTTGCCTAACGCCCGCCCTCTTAGCCCCCTGTGAAAAAAACACAACCCCGACTTTCTTGTTCTTACACCATCAGGAAAAAGCGACGAATGACAACATGCACAGGAAAACTTCATAAGACACGTGTAATGTGATGTCGAGGGGAACGAAATGGTGGCCGTAGATAGGAATGAGGTGAGCAGCACAGGTAGATGGTGTCCACATGTATGATACTGTACATAGGTGCATGGTGTTACGCTGAGTGTAACTGAGAGGAACAAAGCCAAACAAATCTATGACAAGGGGACAGCCCTTGAAGTCAAGTCAAAGAGAAGTAAGGATCTGAAGAGGAATCCTTAGTTCAAGTCAGAAGAGTTCAAGAGGAAATCTGCGTAGGTCAAGCTGAAGAATCAGCAGTGACCTAGAGGCAGTATTTATACAAGATGGATGCTATGTAAGGGTACAGGGTAAGCGTAATAATAGTACTACATGTGTATGGAGTGAGGACGAGGCAGTACAAACTAAATAAGATGAAACAGGGGTTACATGTGTATGAAGCATGTATCAAGGGAAAAAGAAGTGCACAGCACGGCGACCGTAACATCACCCTCTCACTAAGCAGAACGACCCAGTCGTTCTAATCATCTGCATGCTCCTGGGGTTGTCCAAGGTCTCCTACCGTGTCCCAAAAGCCTTTGTTTCCATCCACTGCATCACATATGTCTGAATACGTGACACGATGTCCTCAAGATGAACATCAACTGCCATAGAGGTGTTGTTGTCGAGGACAGGGGAGTGGATGTCATTGACAATTCGCTTTGATATCGATCTCCTAGCACATAAAGACCATGAAGGTTAGACAACTCCTGGTTGTCTCCAATGCATCGTTGGAGAGGATGGCGAAAGCGGTCGTGGGAGAGGATGGTGCAGCGGTGAAGTTTGGTATTTCCTGCCTCAGACAGGAACTGGTCATCATGGACGATGTATGGGCAGTTATGGTGGACGCGAGTGGAGAAACGGGGGCGACATCTAATGGGTCCAACACTAGATGGGAGTACTCACTCAAGCGAGTGAAGAGAGGGGATCTCAGAGGAGCTGTCGCTCGGCTCGATGAGTTCTCCTGCTTTGTTAACAGGAATGGTGGAAGTGGGACTTGTACGTATAGAACTCATGCCTCTCGCAGAGTGATAAGAGGAGGAACGACTACTGGTAGTCATTCGACCATAGGGGGTAACACAAGGGTGAGGTTCGAAAAGGGTCGAAGATTGAGGGGTGCTGTTGGCAGAGGGCATCTTTGTCTGAAGGGATGATGGTAGTGGTTTGAGTTGAGGTTACTCTGAGGCGATGGGAGGTCTTATAAGCTTCAAGAGTTCCAGAGGAGTTTGAAAGATCAGACTCAGATAACCACTCGTTGTCCGCGGATGGATAGCCTTTCCATTTCACAAGGTATTTTCATCTTGTGGCTGATCCGCGGTGTCCCACGGTTGCTTCGATTTCGAACTCTTCTTCGCCGTCCACGAGGTCAGGGGGAGGTGATAGAAAGTTCAGGCCATGTTCATCATTTTCTCGATAGGGGGATAGAAGAGTGGCGTGGAAAATGGGGTGAACACGCCATTGTGCAGGGAGTTTTAAGTGATAGGTCACAGGGCCCAATACTTCTATGATTGTGAAGGGACCCTCTCGTTTGGGTGAGAGTTTCTGGTTATCATAACCGAGATGGAGGTTCTTGGATTCTAGCCAAACCTTGTCCCCTTTCTTGAACGGAATGAAGGTTTTCGTGATTCTTTGCCTCATGGTTTGTCTTGCAAGTTCATGTGATGCAAGGGCTTCTTCTCTGGCTGCTTGTAGTTGTGAGATTCGATCTTCTACAGCAGGCATATCTGTCTTCTCGATTGCTGTGGGTATTGCTTTGTGGGTGGTAACCCATCATGAGGTAGAAGGGAGAAGCGTTGCAGGGCGGAATGATGGTGGGAGTTGTGAACAAATTCTGCCATAGGCAACATGTGTGCCCATTGTGTCTGGTCATTAGCGCAGAAGATACGGAGGAATACTTCAAGTTCCTGGTTAACTCGTTCGGTTTCTCCATCACTTTGAGGATGAAAAGCTGTAGATAGAGCAACTTTGTATCCGAGAAGTCGTCCTAGTTCTTTGGCGAATTTAGAGGCGAATTGAGGACCTCTATCAGAAATGATCTTTTCATAGAGTCCAAACGAGTGTAGACGCGTCTGAAAAATATGTCGGCCACTCCTTCTGCATCAATGGTCTTGTTGCAAGGAGTAATTACCACCCCCTTCATAAGCCCATGGTCTACCACTGACCATGATGGAATCAAAACCATTGGAAAGAGGTAAATCAGTGATGAGGTCGACAGAGCACTGAGCGAAGGGTAAACGAGATGATGGGGCAGGAATCAGGTTCAAGGGAGGGTGGGATGGGTGAGTGTTGACTTTATTTTGCTGGCAAATAGAGCAACCTTCAATGAACTTGTGAACAAAGGTTGGTAAACCGGGCCACCAGTAAGAGCAAGAAATAAGTTCCTGTGTTTTAAAACGACCAGGATGTCCAGCAGTCGGGAGTCATGATGAAGTATAACAAGATCTTTCCTGATGTCACCAGGAGGAACGTATAAACATCCTTTGAAAGAAAGGAGACCATCTTTCAATGACCAATCAGAAAGAGCAGACCTCATCGGGGGAGGAAGGGTGGGATTCGATAAAGCGTCCAAAGCCAGCTGAACAACGGGGTCAACATCAGAGGAAAGTTTCAGCCGGGGGGTGAGGGTGGAATCAATGAGATCGACAAAAAGAGAGTTGGGGAGCAGAGTGACGTTGGTATTATCTGTAGTGTCTTCAGGTATATGATCTGCACGATGGGAAAGAGAATCTGGGACAGAAAGGTCCTTTCCAGGGACATGTTGGAGTTCCAGTTCAAAATGGGAGAGGAATAGGAGCCAGCGGGCTTGTCTGAAATAAGTCAAATTTTTGTGGTCAGTCATGACAAGGACTGGGAATGGTGATCCTTCGAGATAGTGACGCCATGCTTCTAAGGCTCTGATAATTGCCAGCAACTCTCTATCGTAGATCTGGTAGTTGCATTCAGGAGCCGAGAATGATGTGGAGAGGTAGGAGCATGGGTGCCAGTCACCGTTCGAGTCTTTTTGGAGAAGAACACCTCCTGTTGCATAGAGAGAGGCATCTACTGCAATGGCAAAAGGGTGGTCCTTATCAGGAATATGAAGGACTGGGGTGGAAAGGAAACGATCTTTGAGAGTGGCGAAGGCTTTTGTGCACTCGTCTGTCCAAGTGAAAACGATGTCTTTCTTGGTGAGATCAATGAGGGGTCGGGCAATGGAGGAATAGTTTGCAATGAACTGACAGTAGAAGTTGGCAAATCCTAAGAAGGAGTGAACTTGCTTGATGGTGGTAGGTTGTTCCCATTTAAGAACACCATCGAGTTTGACATGATCCATGCAGATCTGACCAGGACGAATAATGAGACCGAGATATTCGACTTCTTTAGTGTCGAAGACACATTTTTTGGGTTTGAGAGCAAGAGACTTCTCTCTTAACCTCTGAAGTACGCGTCTGGTTCGTTTTTGATGTGAAATGAGATCTTCAGAGAAGATGAGTATGTTGTCTATATAAATGACAACCCATCCTTCATTGATCATATCTGCAAAGTAATCGTTCATCATTGCTTGAAATGTAGCCGGTGCATTGCAGAGACCGAAGAACATCACTGTGGGTTCGAAGAGACCACGAGATGTCTTAAACGCAGCCTTCCATTGATCACCTTCTTTGATCCGAACATTATTATATCCAGCTCGTACATCCATTTTTGTGAAGATCTTCGCCGATTTGAGTTTATCAAGGAGATCTGGGATTTGAGGAAGAGGATAAGCATCTTTGATGGTAGCGTCATTCAGCTTGCGATAATCCTGGCATGGTCGGAGGGAACCGTCTTTCTTTCCTACAAAGAAGAAAGGTGAAGCTTGAGGGGATTTTGAGGGTATGATGAATCCTTTGGCAAGATTCTCATCGACGAAGTCATTCATAGCCTTTTCTTTGGGAGTGGAAAGAGGATAAATTTTGCAATCTCGGGGAGTATAGTTGGGTTTCAGTTTGATACAATGATCAAATGAACAGGAGGGAGGTAATGAACTCATTGCTGCTTTGTCAAAGACATCCTTGAATTCTCTAAAGGATGCAAGAACGAGTTCTTCAAATATTTTTGGCTTTTCTTGTTCATGGCTTTTCTGGGCTAGTTCTTGGGTGATATTCGCTGCTTTCCTAAGAGGTAAAGGATCACAGATATAATGAACGGCATCGGGGAGGATCGTTTCTGTGCCATCACGGGATAGGAAAGATAGGGGTCGGATAGGGGTATCGGCTTCTGGATCAGGGTTTTCTTGAACAGAAGCTTGTTGAGAGATATGGGTAAGACGAGTCATAGCAAGTGTTCTTGCGGTTTCTTTGTCTTCTTCAAGATATACTTGGTCCTTTGCCCAATCTATTTGAGGATTTTCGGCTCTAAGCCATGGAAGTCCGAGAATGATGTCTTCTCCTCCGAGGGAAGTCACAAGAAATGTGGCATGCATAGTTCTTTTCCCACAAGAGAAGAACAGGTTGCATGCTTTCGTAATAGTTCCTGCCTTGTTGCGGGTTCCATCAACATTCTTGACGATGATAGGGGAAGGAATGTTGTGGGTTGAGATGTTGTTCTTTCGAACGTATCTCCAATCAATGAACTCTCCAGCTGCGCCACAATCTATTAGGGCAGCTGCTTCGGCGGTTTTATCGGTGTTGCAGGACTCGATCAAAATAGGAATGTGCATAGAATTTGAATCGCCTATAGATGATACAATGAGTCCGATACTGGTACTAGGGGTTACTGATGCCGGTGCAGCTTCCCCATCTAGAAATCCTTCTTCATGGAGCGCGCTTTGAACTCCTTCCATTGCCGAAACTCCTGGTATTCTGCATCTTGATCATCTTTCTCGATCTTGGTTTCACGCACCGGTTTAGGGTTCGGTTTCCAACCAGGGGCGGAGTTCTTGTGGTTGGGGTAATTTTTAGCGAGGCCCTTCTTTCCGCATTTGAAACATAGGCCGTTCTTGCGCCTAAAGTCTCTTTCTCCTTGTGAGAGCTGCGTGCTTCTCACAGATTGGCTTCCTTCTGCCTGTTCTTCTTCATCTTCTTGATGGATGTGATCAATGTCCATTGCATAGGGGTCCTTCTGGTGGTTGAACTGCTTTCCAGCACTGTTCTTTCCAGCGTATCCATAAATGACCACCTTGCGAGATTCCATATCTGCAGCAATCATCATCCAGTTGTCAATGGTGGAGGGGACAGTCTCTCTCATCATGATTCGTTCTACTAGGTCCTTTCGAAGACCTTCTCTGAAGAAGTAGATCTTCATATTTTCATCTGAGATGCCGGCGTCTGGGAGGAGTTTGTGGAAGTATGAGATGTACGCTTCTACAGATCCAGTCTGTTTAGCGTGCTTCAACCTGTTTAAGGTTTGGATGCCAAGGTTCTTGGGATAAAAGTGCGATTTGAATCGATCTTGGAATGTGGAGAATAGTCCTAGTGGACCATCATCGATCCATGCGTTTGCCATGTATTTGGTAATGCCATCGTTCTTGGTATATTCTTTTTCTTCATAGTGACCATGAGAGTTGCAGTAATGAGTTTCTGCATATTTCTCTGCTTCTCCTTTGGTCAATAGCAAAAGTGTGAATGCAACTTTTTGTTCATCCATGTTATACACATGTTTGTTAACAAGGAGGTATGTGTTAACTTGAGCAAGCCAGAGGGTTGCTCTACTCTTGTTTCTGTCATAGGCAGGAGGTAATGCCATTCTGACCGAAGTCTTGTATTCGTCGTCGTTGGCGCGAGGTTCGGACATGTCAGTGTCGGAAGGCATGTTTCTGGTTCTGGGGTTTGTTGACTAACAGGATAGTGCGATGAAAAGAGATAGCTTGACCTTTTGTTATGCTGAGTGTAATGAGAGGAACAAAGCCAAACAAATCTATGACAAGGGGACAGCCCTTGAAGTCAAGTCAAAGAGAAGTAAGGATCTGAAGAGGAATCCTTAGTTGAGTCAGAAGAGTTCAAGAGGAAATCTGCGTAGGTCAAGCTGAAGAATCAGCAGTGACCTAGAGGCAGTATTTATACAAGATGGATGCTATGTAAGGGTACAGGGTAAGTGTAATAATAGTACTACATACGTATGGAGTGAGGACGAGGCAGTACAAACTAAATAAGATGAAACAGGGGTTACATGTGTATGAAGCATGTATCAAGGGAAAAAGAAGTGCACAACATGGCGACCGTAACACATGGTTGGTATTGTAGGCTGGGCGAACCATCCACATTCCCGTCTCTGGGTCAGGCGAGTCCCCAATGACATCGAACCAGCGCACAACAGCACATGGGTATGCTGTTCCTGCATAATTGAATGAGAAAAAGGCATGAACCCTTGCAATTTCCAGCCCTCGGATTCCTTCAGTGTCTGATCCTGTGTTAACAAAAACACAGTCATAGCATGAAAATTCATTCCGCCACAAAGAGCATGAACTAATATGCTCCACCCGCATGCCACCAATCCCGCAAAGGTCACTCAGTGCATAAAATCTTGAGCACACAGAGTTGAAGACTGAGATTTTCCCTTCATATCTGGGGCAGGCAGCAAGAGGGATCTCATATAGGTCTTGGGTGTTGTTTGGGCATGTTTGCTCATAAAGAAAGCAGCAGATTAAGGCAGGGAGAGATGGAAGGTGCAATTCCTCAGCGAGAGCCAATACATTGTGGGCATGCTTTGTCTCTGCACACAAAGCTGTATTAGACCCCGTAGCTTGTAGATATATACAAACACTACTTACGAACTGTCTGTGCGAGCCAGGTGTGTGCTTGTAAAACAGTTGGGCCATGGTTGATGATTATGTCATTGTCATTGTCACGATCGTTGGCTTCGTTTGGTGGGGGGACATTGGGGCCTTCATCATTGGAGACATCAACATTGTCTGACATACCTAAGCACACATTAAATGAGTAATTTTGAAAGACAAGAGCAAACAGCTACTCACCGAGAGCCTCGAGTTCCACTGAAAGGCAGGTACCCTTCAACATTCCATGGCTGTCAAAATCAACACGCGCAGCAGCTAGTTTACTAAGACGCTGGTTTGTGACCAGCATCTGACCAAGTGCCTTGTATTTACTTGATCACCGCCACGGTTCCTTCACAGCCTTGATATGCTTGCTCTCAGTGATTGATGAGCAGAGTCCATTGGAGGTGCCAAAGAGCCGGATAACATGTGTGTAGTGCATGAGGGAGTGTTGCCATGGCAACAAGAATGTTGGAATAATACCAGAGGTTTTGAAAATCTTACGGTATTGATGGAAATGAGAGACTGCATCTTGAATCTCGTCCAGGGTGTGCTCAGTGATGGTGTTTCAATGCACGAGGTAGCAGAACTCCAGCAATGCACGGAATGCACGAACAATATCTGCCGGTACATGGCCCTCAATCGCGGGTATGTACACCTAAGTATATCAGCAAAAGTCATTTGGAAGAGGAATGAATTTACCTTCATGAGGGCTTTGGAGTCATCCCCAGTCCATTGCTTGAAGCCCCACCCTTGCGGAAAGTGGTGCAAACCAGAAAACGAGGAAACAGCTGCAATCCTGAGTGAGAAATTAGTCAGTAATGTAGTAGGAAGGCGTTAAATTCACACCTGTGATCAATATCATCTAAGATGCAGTCTGCCTCAGTCCTCCCATGAGTAAGCACAAGATATTTCTCCACCCAATCCACAAGATGGTCCTTAAATGTGCCTTTGATAACTTGATGTAGAATGTCTGGGGCCATGATTTTGTGAATGTCAGCACGTGGGAAATCATTCGTGAAAGGCTGGATATCAGAAATGTCAACCTGATTCTGGGTCTCAGGGTAGTAGTAAAAATGTAAAGACTTACAATCAAATCAGCGACTATTCCAAACTCCACCCACAGTTCTCCATAAGTACCTGCTTCAAACAGGGCTTCGTGGTATTCACGGCATCAAAGGAGTGAAGGAGTATCGAGGCTGTCATGATGTGAGCAGCATCTAAAAGAGAATTAGTCTTAATGCCAACAAGATGATACAAACATTAATCACCTTGGACACCAGAAGCGAAACTATGCATGCAAGGTGAACTTGTTCCTTGTAATCAGCAATGTATGGCCCTAGGTCATAAATCACATGCCGAAAATGACCGTCTCCAAACTTTGCGACTTTGGGTGTTGACATCCCAGGCTGAAGTGATGTGAGTATCCTAGACAGTGAAGAATGAAATAATTGATGACGGAATTGTGAAATTTTGGGTCGTCGGCATGTTTCTTCATAGCTATATAGTTGAAAATTGATATTAGAGAGTCAGTATTGCTAAAAAGATAGATGTGCTTTTTGGCATTGCAAGGAAGCTGATAACCACGAGTGCATCTCAATGTGCGTGGCGAACATTGTTATGAACATTTCTGATCGAAAGATAAAGTGGGTAATACTCATTGTTGCCTGTTGTGACAGAAACTGTCATCTTGTCACTTCTGAGGATGATGGGCATGAAGGTGGAGCCAAGTGTCTCTGGGTCTCCAGCAATGATGTCCTGTAATAAGTAAAGTTAGATACATCTAAGGATGGCAATTTTTGATAATTGAGCGGCAAGAAAGTGAGTTAAACAGCAAGTTTTGATTCTAGTGCGATGAAATTGAAATACTTACGGCCTGATTCCATGCCCAATCAGCTGACATGAAATCCCGCAATTGCCGTTCATCTCCATTGGTAGAGTACTCATGATATGGCTGGTAGTCCATTCATTATAGTATAAAGGGTTTGCCAACATGTTGCGAACAACTTCCCAAGGATCTCGGTATCAAACATCATAGGTCCCATCCATCCAGGGTGGGTGGCCATTGGGCTTCTCGCCTGTGTATGTGCACGTGAAGCCCTCCCACTTCACATCACCTAGTGCAATTGAATCAATCATTGCATAAAGATCTTTGTGATCTGCAAATGGTGGACTGCCACCAGATTTGAGAAGACGGTCAGCCTGTCCTGCTGGTGTCTGATTGTGGATATAGAAATACATCAGGAAAAACCTCTTTGTGAAACTAGAGACAATTCATGAAAATTCGGTCAAACATAAAAAATCAGTTGGTGTTTTCTCAAATGCACGAATAAAGATCAAATATTCGACAATGTCATCAAATGTGCACACTCCCACAAAGAATTCAGACAATGTTAGAGAATTTTTTCAACACAAGATACAACATATGATTATACTAATTTACGTATACCATGAGCAGCCAGTTGGACTTCCAATAGATGCGCCTTTCTCGCCTCCTCACACCGTTTCATTTTGGCATCCCAACGATCTGCAACGAGTCTATACATGTAATTCTGAGAGACTGTTAGAGGGGCTGGAGTCTGATGGTAGGGTGGGACTGGAGTTTGAGGTATTTCTGTGATGGGGTAGGAAAAATCCCCAATTCCTGGGATTGGAAGTCTGTGTGTCAATGGTTTTTTAGTCCTGGTAACTTGGTGAGAACCTGCTCATACAAATGATATCACTAACAACTTACCTTTGATAGGTGAGTTTTTGATGGGCAAGTTCCCATCTGCAGAGTCCTGGCAAGGTGAGCGTGGACTATAGATGATGATCAGATAAGAGACTCGGAAGCCATCATGTTACCATAAACAACACCCACTGACCGCTTTTCAGGAATGCAATTCTCCTTCTCCCCCATAGAGTCCTGTAACACTGTTAGTTAAAGTTACCATACCATATAACTTGAACCTTTGCACCATAAATATAATGCACACAGTGTCTTCTTACTTGAGGGTCTTATATAAAGGATGTGTAAAATGCAGTGACAACACAACTACACTTTGATAAGACAAAAGTTGCCAGCTCCTCAAGTTCACGGTCAATGGATTTTCTACTTCTTGGTTGATAATGTGGTGTTTGTGGGTGGTCAAAGAGTAATTAGATTACCTTTTTGTTTATCAAAGAAACTATGCTGACTGGGTTTGTGAATTCTTATTGATGAATTATCTCTTAGGTATGTCTCAACCTAGTAGGTCGTGTCTCAACCTATGAAAGTCTGTTTCAACTTTGTCGTATTCTCTTGACTCATGTCTCTCTTCTGGTAAGAGAGAGGGTCTTAATACACGTAAAGCTTAGTTCAGATAACAGTAAACAGTTGTTATATAGTCAACCCCTGTAAGGTAGTATATAACTCGATAATTGGTGTGGCTTAGTCTTACTTCAAGGCAACTTGTAGGCCTGTACTTTATCTATGTCTAACCAGGTCTCACTCTCAGTTAGTGTGATAGGTGTAAAGTGGGAAGTTATATTTCATGGGTGTAAAATGGGCTCCTTTTATACCTTTTTGGAGGCCAGTTTACTAAGCATGATTAATCACATGGATTGGTAAGAATATTCTTACAAAGCAGTCCATTTGGTGTGTTGAGTCAGCTTGTTTTACTCAGTAGTTTACAAGTACAGTGTAGTCTTACGAAGCATGACGAATCAAAGGCATGAGTCATCACATGGATTGGTAAGAATGTGCTTTCAAACCAAGCCTTTTAGTGAGCTGAGTCATCCTTGTTACTAAGTAGATTATAAATACAGTTGCAAGTCTTTCAAAGCATGACAAATCATTGACAAAACATGATGAGTCAAGCTGAATCCTTACAAATCAGGTTATTTCCCAGTCACATGACATGCTTACAAACATGTTCTGACAGCTAGTGAGAAAGTCTGATGGCTGAATAAGTCCTAGAAAAAATAGAAACATAGAGAATGTCACAGACAAAAAATAGAAATACATCGAAAATTGAGTCTGAGACAAAAGAGATGAGAGTTCAAGATAATGAATCAAGGAGAAATGGTAGAGTCTCTTGGTAATAGGGTACAGTATAGTTTATTATACCTTCCTTATCACTCCTTATATACACATGTCATGGTATGAGTTGCATACCATGCATGACAACGGGACACAGAAGAACTTTGAGACAACAGTCAAAGAGATGTTGAGGAAATTTCACACACCAAGACAGAACCGTGAGAATTAAACTGTCAATGTACAGACGCAAACACACAGGATTTGTCATCGAAGCTTTGAAGCTGCATGGTAGACTTCTATTTAACTAAAATATGGTTACATATGCATCTCGGTCAGTAAAGTCATTAACAAAGAATGAACTACACTGATCCAATACAGTGCTCATAGTCCAGTCATGTGGAGTCACCACACCAAACTTTGGTATTAAGTGGACAGAGCATTGAATATTGTGAACAGGAACAATGCTTGCTTGCCTGTCACCATCCTGAAGCGCATGTGAAACCCTATATATGCCATGATTGATATCTGGGCTGGCAGAGAAGGGTGTGAACCATTTGACGTAAGCAAGGTGATCAGGTACCTTGACATTGTGAAATAGAGCACACCTGACATTGGCTGACAACGAAAAGATCACGAACTTGTGCAACATGATATCCTATCCGTGGTTCATCAGCCTGAGTGTCCCCACATGCATACATAAAGATGCTCACCTTCCTCACCCAATTTGCCGCCATTCCCAAGATTTATGAGCACAGTATCAAACCTTGCGGGAACTCTCCTGTTATGGCCATCACGTCATGCTGGTCGTGCATGTATTGCATCCATGGTGACATGGTTTAGCATGCCATCGTCATCAACAGTACCATAGTGGACCTTGTGGAATACTGCAACTGACTGGAATGGGAGAATGACATCGCAGGCAGCATCTTCAGAGCCCCTCACAGTCAAATCAGGCTGCATGACTTGCACGATGAAATGTGCCACAGCAGCTTGAAAATGGACCACACCATAATGATCAGCCAGCGACGCAAATGTCACCCGTTTAACAGATGGGTGCTTCGCTAGCTTTGGTTGTCAGAGATATATGAGGTCAGAGTGGGGTAGGGGGCGAGGGACATGATCTGATGATGTGGGTGCCAAATGCAGTTGCCATCCCATAAATTTGTCATGCCACAACATTTTCTCTCGTTGCTCAAGCCAGTGTCATTTGCATGTATTTGTCCTTGTGATTTGTTGCACGGTATGCATCCTTTGCTAGATCAATGTGAAGCCATTCTGTATATTCCATGTTGTAATTATCAATGGTTCCAAACATGTGAATCATTGTGAGGTAGTGTCGGAATGAATGGAGCTTGAGGAGGTTGAATGACGAATGGATGCCCAGGTCCATAAAGATATCTTTGTTATCGTGAAATCGGTTGAGTGCCTTGCTGAGAAGCTCTAATGTTAAATCAGAGTGACATGGGTACTGTGCGAGATACAAAAAGTTGAGGATGCCCTGTACTGCACGAATAAGTTTAACCAGGGATGCACCATCAGGCAGACGGATGTCAATGATGATACCAAGCAGAAAGCAACATATTTGCTGGTGTTCCATTCCACTGACTCGTGACAGAACTGAGATGCCTTTCATGAATAGGTGGACATTGTGGTTCAGAGGCAAACACTTGCATCATGCATCAATTTCCGCCTCCCCGCAAGCAGATTTAATCCAAGAGATCATGTGCTTCACCAGCCCTTGATATAACTGATGGAGAACATCCGGTGTAATCACATTATATATGTTACAGTGCGGGAGTTCCTCCCAGAAAGGATGATATAAAGGTTTGACACCTGCCAGTTATATGTTACCTGTCATATACCATGTCAGCCCCTAACCCACCTCCGCTTAGTCAGCCAAACTCCGGACCACTGGGCTTGACTTCCAGGCAGTTCCACTCCACCAAACCCATCTCCTATGACTGGACCTGGACCCACTCCTATGGCTGATCAGACTGGTCACATGTCCGGACCTCCGGACTTCCTTTTATAGAATAGCCCCTTTTCTCCGGCCCTCGGCTTTGTACATTTCCATCTGCTGACTGATACATAGTCCCCAGTTAATCTCCAACTCCATTTCTCGATGATCCGTTAGCTTTCTATGTGCTCCTATACTTACTAATGTACTTTCCATATGTTCCTCCATAGCCTCCTGCATTCCTGCTTACTGATACATTAGACTACCTACAGTATATAAACCTCTTGTGCATCCCTGCAGTACTTCAGTATGAATATCAACTAGAATCTGACTCCTGTCGAGTCTCTACTGTTCCTCTGCTCACTCCGATGACTTGGGACTGGTTCCCTTGTCTATTTCCTGTCCTTTCCTCCATGGACCGGCCAGTTCCTGCGCCCTCCGGTTGGTTCCCACCCCCGGGTCCGCCGTTTCCCACGCCTCTGGTCTTTGACCCTATGTCATTAGACCTTCGACTCTGCCTGTGGCAGCCTTTTCTCGATCTTCTATTGTGGATCATGGTCCCAATAGTCCTTTACCTTCCCTTAGCCCAAGTGGATACTATTCCTAGTCCCGGGTCCTCCGGACCACTTCCACCTATGACCGGACTTTGATCCCTATCTTCCGGAAGCTCCAGACGTAGTTCCTGCCCTCTGAAATTAGCAGGCACACCTGGTATCTGGTACGGGGTGCAGTGCACAAGCTGAAGCCAAGCCTGTTCTGTCCACCTAGCACCCTTGGAGCCATGGTTCTGACATTACTGGTCAGTAACACGACCAGTCTGATTGAACTGGAAGACACTTACCTGCGTCACGACAAGCCTTGGCAAACTGAGTTGGATCTTCATCAGCTAATGCCAGTGCATCCAAGATTTCATCCAAATTCCGCAGCTCAAACAGAAGGTCTTTGCTACCAAGCTCAGTCAAAAGTATGTCACATTTTGGACACTCTCCAGTCTTCATTCCAGCCACCAAGAGTTGCTCTGGGTAATCTCCGATATAACATGCAATGACAGGATGACCACGATGAAGGGTCCCATCACCACTGGCTATTGGCATCCCATACTTCCCTGGCTCAACAAGTGGCATGACAATATGATGCATGCACACATGAAACAAATTTGCAAGACACCATCGCCTCGCCACTTTGTTGGTGATGTGTTCAAGCTTCATTGTTGGAAGATAACCAACAAGTATCTGCACATTGTGAGAGGGTCGTCACCAAATTTCCTTGGGTATGTTTCCAATTGTCATGTAAATCGGGTATGTGGCCTTGTTTCGAAACATGGTGACCTGTGTTTTGTCTGATGACAGCAGAACGGGAATTATGGTTTCCCCTGGTTTTTCTTTCTCCAGTTGTTTCTTTCAAACACGTTTTGGCCCATTAGCCTGCTGATCATCACATTAGATGACAACCTCTCACCTGAGTGTGCCACCACCACTGCCCTGTATGCATATCATGGTAGAGGCGCTGAGTCTTGTCCTCATCAGAATAGTGTTGTTCTAGGGCAAACATGAGGTAAGGAGTGAGTTCAGGCTCTCCAAACAATGCCTTCACACACTCAATGATGTCCCGAAAATATACATCAAATGCCTCTCCTGCCATCAAGATTTCCTGTTGCTGAAAATGAGGATGGTGAGCTGGAATTTGGGAATCAATGATCTTGTTGAGTTCGTGGGAATTCCGGTAAGAGAGGTCAAGCTTTTTGCAGGCCTAGTAACAAGTCATTGATCAGAACGGTTGACACTTAGTTTTTCCCGGGGGGATAACTCACATCCTCAATGTCAAGCAGATCTGAAAATGCGGTAGAGCCTTGGCCATGCAGCTTCACCCATCGAGCAACCTCGTAATTGATGTGGGAGGTGAAGGGGGCAAGACTGATATCCATGAAGTTCAGCTTGCTCATCCCAATCATCTGAATCAGCATCAATAATTGCACCTGCACTCTGGATGGGAAACTTGGTAATGTATGGACCCTGGTGCAAGGGCTGCTCTGCCTCATAATGATGTGTGCATTGATCCAGGTCAGCCACCGTGTCTTCTTTGTCCATGGGAATATTGATGGCCGGTTCTTCAGCACCTTGAATAGGAGGTTCCCAATCAGCTTTCTGCTCAGCCACCCAACCATCATTATCAACTTCCTCCAAGTCATCCTTGTCCTCATCCACATTCCATTTGAATGGATCTTCGGGGTCCTTGTCTTATGGCCATTCAAGGTCTCCAGGTGTGGTGTTGAAATAGTCCCCTTCAAACATGTGACTGGATGTGGAGTTGCCAGGTAGGTGATAATTGAAGTCCTTGATGTCAGTCATTGACGAAATTCATGTTAGATTGATGCATGTCCATGTACTGATGGCGAAATTACCTCTTGTGAGTGACTAGGCATGTAGTTGTACATATCATCGTAGATACTGACACAGGCCAGATTTCTAGTTTGTGCAAGATGACAAGAGTAACCACTCTCAGTGAAAGTGCCACCACAGCCATCACAGATTGGCATGATTGAATGGTGAGCGCAGAATAAGGGGCTGGTTTGGGGCTAACAGGTATTGGGGTATAGTGGAGTGTGCTGACTCGGAATTTGTAAGTAACTTTTTTCACCTGCACACTGATTTCCTACCCGCACACTGATTTCCTTCTGATCTCCCACTCTTGGGCATTATGTCCCAAGTGCAACTCACAATGACTGAGAAGGCTGCAGTAATGTGAGCTGCCAAGTTGAAAAGCAAGAATCAACTCACCACTCCTGCCTGTATGTTTTTCGCCTGAATTGTGTTCATTGAATGAACAAAATCTGTGCAGGCCCAGTCTGACAAGCCAAGACTGATACGCTGAAAAATCAAGGTATGTGTGGCTTTGTTCAATGCAATTATTTGACATCTACTGACAGGATCACAGTTTGGATGTCAGAGAAGAATCCACGCAAGTGTGCAGCATCTAACATTGCTGAGCCTGATGTACCTAAGCAGGCACGAATTCATAAGTAGTAATTCAGTTTGTTTTTGATCCGTTGATGTGTTACGAACACAGGAAAACAATTGCCTCCTCCAGTGAATCACAAACAGGCACAGGAGAGCGGCAGCGCTGGACTCTGACTCCGAATCAGATGACTTCAAGCCTGATCGGAGTGAATGTGTTAAGGCCGTGCTCAAAGGGGGGCTAGATCTGAGGGGCTTGGCTTCAGCTTGTGCGCTGCGCCCCTTACCCAAGTACGTGCCCCTAATTTCAGGGGGTCCGGTAGTACCAAGTCTGGTAGGATGTAACCTGGTAGTACCGGAAGAACACAAATCAAAGAGTAGACTGCTTAAGGCCGGAGCCGGTAGCAGAAAGGGACAGAAGTAGACTACCCGAAGGTAGAGCCGGTAATAGGAATAGACTTTAGGGGTCAACCCTTAGCCTAGTGTCGGAGGTTGACAAGAGTCGGAGAACTCAAGTCCGGAGAGGCAGGAATGAGCAGGACTATCGTTTAATATTTGAACTGAGGTATCTACAACAAGTACAAGAGTTTATATACTATAGGTATAGCTAAGGATCAGTAATCCGGAGTTCAGAGGCAGTGAGGAAAGCATGTGGTGAGTACATTAGTAAGTCCGAACGGATCAAGTAAAGTAAGACTGGATCATAAGGAAATGAACTCGGAGATGAGACAGGTACCGGAGATCAATAAGCAGGCGGATATCAACATAAGCCGGAGGGCCGGAAGTAAGGGGGATTCTAGATTTGGGTTAGGTCCGGTGGAGCGGACCTGTCTGGAGTTCAGGTCCAGTGGTCCGGAGGAAGCGCGCTGATGGAAGTAGTTTGTGGATGCCTGGAGATATGGGATATGACAGATGGTGACCTATCTGATGTGCATAGTGGCAATGAGTCAGACAACAAACCTGACAAATCGGATGATGATATTCTGGGACTCGACTCAAAGAAGCTCAAGGCCACCCTTGACTATGAGGTATGTCATTGATAAAGTCACCTATGATTGAACATTGCTTGACTCAGTTCATAGCAGCCTCAATTTGCGCCACTTGACAATGTTAAGTTCGCATTCTCGTGCAAATAGTTCTGCCTCGTCAATGAGGTCAATTGCAAGTACACCACTGGTTTTGGATAACGACGCTGTCATTGAGCAGGACAGGACCATGGACTCTGATGTCAAGGATATGGGTCTGACCAGCAAGAACTTGTTGGGGCCCCGCTACCGTCCTTTGAAGCAGAAAAGATCCAGCAAGACGAATCAGCAAGGCGCATCAAAAGGAGGTAAGCGCCTTCAAAAAAGAGAACAAGACATGCAATATCATCCTGGTTGTTGACTGAGATGCGCTGACAGCACTTATTTATCTAGAAACCAACTTGGCGCACACCTGAGGAGGTTGACCATACCATCAGTGATGGACCGCCTGCGGATGAACAAGTGTCAGTGAGTCTGTTCGTTCATGCGAGGATGCCTGGCCTGCTCCTTGTCATATTGTGTACAGTAATTCGGGCAAGGTCAATCTAACAGATCAGCAACCTCACATTCAGGACATGATCCGTGCCTCAATCACTTCCCTTTAGAAAACATCTCTTGTTCAAAAAACACATACCCAGAACTACAGCAATGGAGAAAGCTGTGTTATCATCATGGTGTGTTTTTGTCATATTTGGTTGCAGTTTATTAACTGCCCTCTGAATTGATTTGCAGCCCAAAGGTCGGATTGGGAGCATCTGCGGGAACATTCGAAAGGCAGTGCAAGCTCATGTGGCCAGCCACTATCAGCTAATGAAAGGTGCTGACAAGAGGGTTGCAGAGCTTCTGAAAAACAATGCTTACATCTATCCTGTCAATACAAAGGTTCGTACTATGCTGATATTTGCTATCATTGGGGTTGATTCTGCATTACAGGGGGATCTTATTCAAACCAAACCTTTTCAAGTGCCAGCAGTCTTGGACACTATCAAAGACACTTTCTTCAGCGGTGAGCTTGCAGTGGGACTAAAGTGACACGATCATTTAACATCGACACTGGAGGATCATCCTGACGAGGTGGAGTTACCTGTTGCAATGGTGGCTCTCGCTAGCGCCACGGTGTGTTTCAATCTCTGTGGCTTTGTGATATATATTAATCAATGTATCATGCTACAAATTTTTTTCAGGTGTGTTCAGTGATTATGCAGTATTCATCTGAGAAATATGACCGCAACTTCAACTCGGAGATGTATGATGGGATCTATCAGACACTGGTTGGCATGTTGAACAGACATTTTTCAGGCCAGTGAGCGAAAATTTCACAGTCCTCATGCATGCCTTATACAAATCTGTCCAGTGAGTTCTAGCCCTGTCATCACCAGTACTTATTTGATTGTATTGTGTTATAGTGGGTCGAAGTGCAAGACTGACGAGCCTGGCACCGCCGAGAGTCTCATGTTTCTCGATATTGAGGGTATGGCAGATGAATGATAAATATTCTATTGCATGTTAATTCAATATCTAATAGAATTTGCTTGATATAATTGGATTGAATTGGAAAAGCAGCCTGAAATTCTGTTCTGACTTTCGCAAATTGAGATCATATTGGCGAAACATTTGAAAGGGGACTAAAATAATTGATCAAATAGTGAAATTCATCGAGTTGTCACAAATTTGCGCAAGTTAGATCGCATTGTATCCAATTTGAGAATGAGGTTTTCCCTGATGTACTCGGTGGTCTTGAATTCCATGCGATTTCGAAATGGTGTCCAATCATTCTGTGACTTGGGCTCAGGAGGTGGAGGTGCGGTACCCTCAGGGAGAAAAATGGCCATGTTTGTCACAAGGTCGACCTTATAACTTGTAGTCAGAGTCTGAACAGAAGGAGAAATGCAAAAACAAACCATCCAATAAAGTGTGATAGTTGCGATAGAGTGAGTTTTGAGGTCCAAAAAATTCTGCATGTATGTCGGAGGGAGGAGAAGAAGCTCTTAACACCTCACTACTGCTGTTCAGTTGACCTAGAAGATCAAAGTCATCCTGAAAAGGATTGTTGACAATGTCATCATAAGCAATTTTGTTAGGATGGGTTATCTGCGGTTCTGGAGAGGTTGGGGAGAGACACAACAGGGTGTGCAGAAATAATATGCTTGGTACATTCAGCAGTAGTCTTGAAGAAATGTTTGCACCTCACATTTCTGCAAGGGACTTGGAAGGCACTGAAGTCTCAGCTGAGCAACCTGAGTGTGAGGGACAATTTCTGGCATGCTAAGAAAAATCAAAGCAAGAAGGAGAAACACTGAGGACCAGAGCAAGGCCCTCTGTCATTGCAGATAGTGTACCCACACAAATACTGTGTTAAAGCCTCATTATGAATTCAAAGTGTTTGTTTGGCACATTGGGAGGGTACATACAAATTCATTTCAGACCATTTGGGAACCCTTGCTCTCAACCAATGCAATTTTCCACAGCTCTTGGATTTGCTGGTACTAGTCTTTCAAATGGTCGAGCCAACCCACCACACTTGCGCCAAAAATGCAACCACTCATCCTGGTCAAATTGTGCTTGATGCCCAACTGAAGCGCCAGACCCCCAAAATGAAGGCAACCAATGAGAGGTGTCTCAAAGCCGCTCAGGAAGCCAAAGAAGCACTGGCTGTGGCAGGGCTTAACCAGCTTGCAGAACTGCAGGCTGACATGGAAGAGGCCCAGGTGACGACAAAGAAGCCTACCAGCTGACAGGCCACATCCTTTACCTAAGAAGCCATGAGGTGCTATGAGCAATCAAGAGGAACCTGCTCTGAGTGCAGTTGGTAAAGGCAGCAGTGGGGTAGTGCAACTGGAAGACCCAATGGAGGACATTGATGAAGATCTCTCAGCAGGCGATGAAGATTCAGATGATAAAGGGAAGAAAAAGAAAGGACAGAAGAATGCACAATTACTAAAGACTGCCATTGTCGATGCTCACAAGAACTTATCAGGCGCTATCACTGCAAAGGCTGATGGTTGCAATCAGCCACATGCAAGCATCTTGAATCAGAAAGCAACTCCTTACCATGAGTTTGTGTTCTTTTTTAAACTGTCATGTTCATGCTCACTGAGTCAACACTGTTCTTTCGCAATCTAACTTTGAAATCAAGGGCCAAGTCAACTCTGGGTGGCTGCATTCAGAACTGGGGAAAGAATGTCTACTACGAGCCAACAAACTCAACCAGTCAAAGTGGTTCGCTAACCAGCACCAGTCAAGTTCCTCCATCCACCATATTTTCAAAGTCTCAGACATCACATGCTTCAACCGGTACTTCACTGAGCTCAAATCCTTGTGATCCCTGACTGCCTGCCCTTAAAAGTATGCCCAATGTACCTGAAGACTCGGATGAGCTTGTTGGAGGATTTGGAGATGAGGATCTCGATGATGAGCTTGAATGTGCTGTTGCGTTGTCTACTCAGGGCAAGGTAGTAAGCAGAAAGGTGACTGTCAGTCAATCCTACTAGTTCGCTTATACTGATTTTTTCAACCAAGTCTACCATCAAAATTACTTCCTGTGACATTGATCCAGACCTTGTGCCACCACCTCTTGCTCAACCACCCAGCTCTCGAGTTACTTCTGCAATGAAGAGGAAGCAAATGGCAGATCTAATTCTTGGCCTCTCCAAAGAGGATGAACTCTTAACTCCACAAGAGGATGACAACAACATCATCGAGGTGCTGACTTCAGATGAGGAAGCCATGCAGGTTGACAAAACAGAGGCGGAGATGATGGAGAAGCCAATTGCGGTCAAGGTGCAGCAAGCTACCACTGTGAAAGCTTCACGTACCACAGCTGCGGTATTTGTCTCCCTGTTTCACATCTTCACTACTAACTTTGTTGCAGACATCAGTCAGTACCATATCTCATGGCAAAGTCCCCCCTCAAAGAAAGCAAAGACAATGCATGTAAAGTCCGAGCATTCAGCACCCACCACTGGGCCCAAGCAAGATGGCTATTGGGTGGAAGTAGTGTCAAAAGCATGTTTGACATGCCTAAACACTGATCTCCCTCCAGGTTGCCATGAAGATGGCAAATGGGCCAGGAATTTTTTACTGACAATCTTTCTCTGGCTTGGTGCTCAGGATGAACTTTGACCATCACTGACCCACAACTTCTTCATGCATGTCAGGAAATTTTAAAGGTTGTCTATCCAAACATCTGGTACAAGGTTGTAACATCTGGCTTGGTTTTCGGCGTTGTAAGTTCATCTTCCATTTAATTGATGGTGTTCTGATTATTTTATTTTTAGGTCACTCAGTGTCTCAGTGAATGGCCCAGCAACTTTGGATCAACTGCACTCACTATGGTGATTGATTTTTTAAATTCAAACAGAGATACACCTCCACAGATACTCACAAAACTCTTGCTCAGTAAATATGCCTTTCTGTACCCTGATCCTGAGAACATCAACAAGGATGAAACATTCCACTCTGCTTTTGCACAAGAGCTTCTCGCTACTGCCCACCTTTCCCGGTTGGGCATGCCAATGTTCCTGCTCTCGACACTGATACTCTAGCAGAAAGTGGCATCACTGGAGCCCTTGGATTGTATGCTGTCTCGGTGCATCAATTTATTGGTGCGGTTTATTGTGTGTTGTGCTGATTTATTCAACACTAGCTCGAATGTGCTTTCACTCTTGTTGCCAAGAACACTGTCACTGTCGATGATCCTGAGGCACCCACTTCAGGGCAAAAGGCTCATTTGAAGATGCCAAAGACCTTCAACAAGGTAACTGGAAAGGAAATGACCACTGAGCACGTGTTCTCGGTTGCCAAGTGGGGCCTGAAAACTGCCTCATTCATTCAAGGGGCAAATAAGAAGGGTGCAGAATCAATCCAGCTGACGATGTCCATGGCCTACAAGTACTTGAAGAAACCTGGCTTCAACAATCACAACAGTGCTGACTCAGTGGATGAGATGGATGACTGTGCAGACATCTGGTGTGCAATTCTCTACTTGTGCCAGTCATCCTACTAATTGCCTTTTTTTCAGATTGAATCACCTTACAACAAATTTCCACCTCTTGATGTCCATTTTCCATGCATTTCTAACCCTTCGCAAACATTCTTTAATCTCTTTAGATCTTGTTTTAATCATTTTCTTCCGAGTTTAGATGGCCCTTTTTCCACTTAAATGAGTCTTGGTACGCCTTGCAACATTTCATAATTACTATTATGTCGAAATTTGGGATAATTTGAATCAGACTTGTGTTGCCTTTTGGCGAGTTTTTTTGGCTTGAGCAATGTTCAAAAAGTCCAGTTAAGAGGAAGTCAGACGATTTCAAGAATATGTGTGGCCTGTTGGCATCTTGTGCACTCAAGCTCTTTTCACAACTTTTATTACCCTTCAAGTTAAAAAAAGATGCCTTAAGTCATTTGGGATTTTCCTGATGCAGTATCATTTCGAGCTGCAGCATGAGCAGGGTCAGCAGACAATACCTGCGAGCCTGATTCTTCAAGTTGAGGCTGCATAAGTTGCTGCATTTCAGCTAGAAGTCGGCGATGCTTTGCCTCCATGCCCGGTATATTGACTAATGTTTGTGTTTTTTGTTTGTCTTGAGCCTTTGTCGGGCTCACAAAGTGGTGGCCTAGCCCTGAAGATGTGAACTGAGCTTTGCGAGTGGGAAGTGTTGTGAAGAAGGTATCAACAAGGCCCCAATGTTAAATTCATGGAAAGCACGTGAGGGAGCTGCTGGAGGTACGGGTCGTGTTTCTAGAGGTCCACAAGAGGTGCCATGAGAGGGTTTCTGGGCATTCTAGAGGTGTGAGAGGTATCAAACAGATATGGGAGGGTTTTAGGAGGGTGGAGCTGGAGGGCTGTGAGGTGGGCTAGGAGTATGTGTTATTAATAGATGGGGGGAGGGTGGGTCTCAGAGACTAGTTTCCCATAACATAGAAACCGGGTCTCTTAGACCCTTTATAGGTACCGAGAAGTAGTGCCTGAGGTGGGACATTATGTTGTGCACAGGAACAATGTCAGAAAAATATAAACGTGCCTTGGAAGGCTTCTCTCTTGCGTCACCATTTCGGCATCTTCCAAGGACAATGCAACCGTAATTCAAGACCATTCCATAGAACATAGGATATTATTGGTACTTCCAAGGACCCAGTGTTATTTTTGGCTGCTTCCAATGGAAGGACGGCATGTTTCCAATTGGCTCCCAAGCTCGAGTTGCTTTGTCAGCTGATTGAGATAAGGCGCCCTGGATCAACAACACCTTTGTCTAAGTGTCTACTACGTCTGTATCTCTGTCCTCCCAACTCAAATATTGTTTATATTGTACTCGTTCACAATGGCACAGTCAGCTCAAGCCCAGGCACAAGGGTCGTTGTCATCGAGGCACCGGAATCACCTTTAGGTGAAGTGTAAATACTGCCATCAGTCATACACATCCCAAGGCATTGGATCACATGAGAGGAGTTGTTCAAAAAATGCGAGAGAAGAAGAAAGAAAAGAAAGAATTTGCAAAGTTAGCCATGCGAGCAGTTGAAGCACAAGAAAAAGGTGCATTTTCTATTGTTATTGTTCAACTGTAACTGAATCAGCTAATTCTACAATGATCGATGCAGCACGCCATCACGAGAAGAAACAGCATGCAAAGCAGCAGACATGTCTGATCCAGAGGGCACTCAGGTTGTTGACGAAGACAGCGCAGGTCCTGTCGTCAATTCAGAGGATATTTTACACTACGATTACTATGAAGGTGATCATGATGATGTCAGAATCAATGGGGATGCTGCAGACTCATGACAACGTGAGTGCATAATATACTACTATCCATAATCTTCGTGACCAACTACTTTCTCAATGCAGGTTTGGGTTCAGACACGAGTATGGCAAGCATTCCCGGACCAGCACCTCACAACTCAGCACCTCCTGCCGCCCACCCAGATATCAACTCATTCAAGACAGAATATCACCCAAACAGCGGTTGCCCTACCTTGGTCAAAACATTTTCTGCATTTGGGCATGGACCTGTGCAACCAAAGTTTGACGACCATGAACCATGGCATCCTTTCACATCTCGTGCAGACTTTGAATTTGCTTTTCTGACACACAAAGCTGCTCTCAACAAGGAGCAGACTGACGAGCTACTGTGGCTCATTCAGAACATTGTGGATGGTCATGTGAGGCTAACATTTAGGTCTCACAATGATGTGTCCAAAGCCTGGGACAATGCTGCAACCCAGTTGACACCGGTGAGTACTCTTTATTACTTCTCCCCCGGTGATCCTTCTAATGGGCTAGTTAATATTATAGTTTGAGCAGCATACTATCTCCGTGGATTACAAGCAAGACAAGCTTGAGTTTGAAGTATATACACAATCACTATGGGACTGGGCACTAGATTTACTGCAAGAGCCATTGTTGGCACCGCACTTTGTATGGGATGCCCAGCAGTTATTCAAACACGACGGCACTCAGTATGAACATTTTATTCACAAGCTGTGGACTGCAGACAGGTGGTGGTGCATCCAAGTATGCACATGTTAATATACTGTGTACAAATGTCGCTAATAACTATCATGTTGGTTGTAGTCAAAGTTACTTAATAATGGAGTGCCCTTCACAATCATTCTGTATGCCGACAAAACCCATTTGTCCTCATCTGGTATTGTCAAAGGGTATCCGGTGATTGCTCATTGTGGGAACTTGCCAGTCAAGATCAGAAATACCACTGGAAGAGGAGGTGGTCGAGTTGTTGGCTGGCTACCTATTGTAATTACTCCCACTCTACTATGCTGTGCTAATAATGGAATCTCTAATTCAGGATTCTTGCAGGTGCCCAAGGACGCTGATCAAAGTGGCAAACTATCATATACTAACATAAAGTGTGTGGTCTGGCATAAAGCCTTCTTGAAGCTACTGGAATTGGTCATAATTTTCTCGAAAACAGGATTCACACACAAATCCAACTTCAATAATATCATGCGCTGGTTGTTCCCACTCATTTTGCTCTTGTCAGCCGACTATGAAGAGCAGTAATAGGTGTTTTCTTTCCTTCATAATATGTATCTCTGATACTGTATTATTGATAGGTGTGTAATGGCACTGATGCGGGGGACAGGTTTCAATTGTCCTTGTCCCATCTGCCTTGTCCCTATGGCGAAACTTTCTGACCATGCTGCAACATACCCCATCTGGACAGTGGAGGATGCACAAAATTGCCTCAAGCTGTACCACGAGGACTGTGTCGCCGGAGAAGAGGCCCTGAAAGAGAAGAGTCTTTGACCTGTTGAGGTATGTTGTTGTAACCTTACCTCGATGTCTTTCTCTCACATCAATACGGCATTTAGAACTCATTCTGGAAAGTTCAGCACTCTAACCTGTAAGGACCATATGTCCTTTACGCACCGAACCGACTTTAAAACGAGACATTTGAACTTATGACATGTTCGAACGCAGCCACGTGACTCACAAATGCGAAAGAGTACAACTCTTCGCATCCGAGTTTACGTGGATACATTCTCTTATATCTCCTTTAACTCTTTTTTCTTTATCCTTCCACATGCTCATTTTCACGCACCTCGTGCTCTCACCGTTTATTTTACTATTCCACATGCTACATCACTCATTCCAGACTAATTACGCCTTCGCAAAAACGTATATAAACAACCCCAGTACACTCATATAGATAGCAGAATCCTAGATGTTGATTCCCCGCTCCAAGAACGACAGAATCACTCCGAAGTCTCTATCACCGTTTCCGTGTCTTACAAAGCCTCGTGTCGTACTTCAACGCGTCTCTTAGCTCTACCTGCACGCCTCGTATTGTACCTTGACGCGTCCCTCAGCCGTTTCCCAAGCACCTCATATCATCAGTATCCTACTCTCGATTCCCCTTCGAACTATAAGTCAACCTTACAAACCCTCATGAAACAATCTCACAGGATCTGTTGCACATCTTCCATAGTGGTATGTTCGGCAAACATTTTTGGACAGAGGTTAAGAAGCTGTTAGAGAATCTTGGATGCAGCGCCTTGAAAAAAGTCGATGATCAGTGAGTATTTGAAATTTGATGTATATTATCTTTAAGTCTCTTGTTTTAATCTCTTGTCTCAAGGTTCGCTGCCTTTCCACAGTGGCAAAAACTCAATCATTTCAACAGTGTCACAAATATCAGCTATAGCAACGGAAACAAGCCTCAAGATATTTCAAAGGTGCGTCTATTTTCTATATTATCAATACATTGCTTTCTTACATGTCTCCTGGGATAGCAATTACTTTATGCAGCTCAGAACGTGCTAACACAGGAAGAGGATGAGGCTGGCTATGCACTCTTGAAGTGTATAGCCAGTTACCTTCATATTGACATGTACATCTCCCTTGATGTGCACACAGAGAGTACCATCACAGCTGGAGAAGCCAAAGCCAAAGTTCTCGTGTTCCAGAAATGCATGGCGGTACATGGTTTTTTTTTTCATTTTTCAATGCTCACTTAAATTAAATTACTACAGGATTATATTATCGCTGCATGTTGCACAGAACTGGGAACAAAGAGTTGGAATTTCCCGAAGATGCATTCCCCGAAACACATATTCCAGGACATCTGGGAGAAAGGTGCCACTCGCAACTTCAGTACACGACCAAACAGGGGATGTCACAGGCCACTCAAATGAATGTATTTGCTTCAAACGAATCGCAAGGAGAGCCCCTTCAGTGACAAATCCCGTATTATACGGGTCACCCAACCTACATAATATCCCGTGTAATACGGGCCAGTGGATTATGGGCCAATGTTGTGTATATTCCCGATGTTGACGGGTGGGCCGGGAGAAATATTATTTCCGATGGAGACGGGTGGGCCCATCTATGCTGATGTTATATATATCATCAACAATGGCAGATGGGCCAGGAGAAATATTATTATGGAGATGGGTGGGCCCATGTGGGTAATATGTAGAGTAGGATTGACATATATTATAGACCTGAGGAGAGATGTATAGCAAATATTATTATATAGACGGGTGGGCCGACATATTAGTATTATTTTGTAGACGGATGGGCCAAGGGAGCGGTGAAATATTTATTATATATACGGGTGGGCCAATGGAGGGGTATATTAGATAGACGGGTGGGCCGACGTGGGGTATTCACATAGATGGGTGGGCCGATGTGGGGAAATATTAGATAGACGGGTGGGCCGAGGGTGAGGCAAATTATTTATTACATAGATGGGTGGGCCGACGTAGGGGTATATTAGATAGATGGGTGGGCCGACGTGGGGAAATATTAGATAGACGGGTGGGCTGAGGGTGAGGTGAAATATTTATTATATAGACAGGCGGGCCGATGTGGTAGTATATTACACAGGCAGGTGGGCTGACGTAGCTGTGTATCACATAGACGGGTGGGCCGACGTGGGGTATATTACATAGACAGGTGGGCCAGCGTGGGGTATATTACATAAATGGGTGGGCCGGCATAGGGGTATATTACATAGATGGGTGGGCCGACGTAGTGAGATATTGTGTACATGG
>JABCPV010000118.1:0-120555 GCA_016584345.1 Suillus ampliporus | reverse complement strand
TTTGACTTGGGCCTTATGCTGGGTTTTCAACCATGCCTAATATGTCTTGTATGACTCAAATGTGTTGGACTTGGCTGCTAAAAGGTATAGGCAGGTGTAGTGGGTGTGGTCATCTGTATACGACGCGAAATATGTCTTCCCACTTGGCAGTCTGTACTTGGGATGGACCCCATACATTGGTATGAACTTCGTCGCCCAGGTTTTCGCTTCTTTTCGGATCACATTCCTTCCCAATTGGCTTGTGTGTGGCCTTTGCATATTCACATGACTCGCATTGACCCATGGTTGTATGATTAGGGTCTAGCTTGACTCCTTCTATCATCCCCTTCAGCTAGCATTTCGCGAATGGCTGACGGGGCGACATGTGCCATCCATCAATGTAGATCTTCCATGGTCAAAACTTTCAATGTACTTGCGGCTGCCTGCACAAGAGGTAGGTTCATTTCTGATGTGATATAGACCTCTGCTGACAGTAACTTCACCAAGGGTCTTGCTCTTTGCGTCAAGGATTCGACATGTGTCACCTCGGAATAGGGCCGCAAAGCCTGCGCAGGTGAGTCTGCTTATCGAGACTAGGGTTGCTCCCATTGATGGGGCATATAGGACGTTCGTCAACAGGATTCAAGTCTTGTTCTTGCCATTTGGGATTTCGATAGGCAGGTCACCTTGACCTATGGCATTAAAGGTATGTTTGTCGGCGGCTTCTATTGCATGAGGGGAAATTGATCTAAAATTAATGAAGTGATCTTGATACGGGGACATGTGTTGTGATGCGCCACTGTCATAAAGCTCGATGGTGGTTCCTTGGGTGTTCATGTTGTTTCGTGCGAACTTGGCACTGTCGAGCGCTATCATTGGTGCGTCTCTCGATTTGGGTGCTTGACCTTCAGTGTCTTCTGTGCTCGCTAACCATACACCATCAGGTTCGGAGTCATCCTTTGACTTCGATGCGTCAGCGTTCGATCCGCTCGGTTTAGACTTGTTGTCGTCTTTCGACTTCAACTTCTTCCCTCGCAACTTGTATCCTTTTGGCGCCTTGCTGAACTTGCCACCTCCATCTTCCCAACAGTCCTCCTTCTTGTGGCCTTTCCAACCACAATTGTTGCAGTCATAAGGGAACCTTGGCTTCTTTTGGTGTCGTTTGCCTTTTTCCAAAGTTCCGTCTGCCGAGAAGGCTACGTCTTCGCTCTTCGACTTCCCCTTTGACCCGCTCTGAATGAGTAGTCGATCGTATTCGTCCGTAACGAGGTTCATAAGCTCGTGCATGGTAGGTGTCTTCTGGTGCAACTGGATACTCATCGAGACGGCTGATAAGATGTTGTTATAGCTTCATGGGAGTGACACGAATGTGATGTTGAAGAAGTCCTTGTTGGGGACAGGACCACCTGCTGATGCTAACTCTTCTCATAGCTTTCGCAGTGTGTCTATGTGCATTCAAGCATCCCCACCCTCCTTCAGCTTTAGCTCTCCAAGCTGACGACGTAATTCGACAGCGACTGCTAATGATCAGTTTTCGAACTGGTTCTTCAGAGTATCGAAGAATTCCTTCGCGGAGGTTAAGGAAAGGAGTTGAATGAACAGGCTGTCCAGGACCAGTATGGCTATCTGTTGCCTGACAATGACATCCTTCTCTTCCCACTTTCTCATCACAGTCTCGTAAGCTTGCATTGCAGCTATATCCATGGTCGATGTTGGTGACCATCCGGCTGCTTGTCCGGCTGCTGGGTTAACGGGTTTCCCTAATCCTGTAAGGTGCCCCAACAATCCTCAGGCCAATAACGAGAGTTCGAGTCTGCCTTTCCACAAAGGCCAATCCTTCCCTGAAGCATCCAACTTCGGGACTTTCCAGAACTCGTCTCCATGCTTTATGCCTGAGGACATTGCGTGGGTAAGTGGTTTTGCGTGTGCCTATTGTCTCTTCAGTTACAGAGCGCAGGGCTCATAACCTATTGAATATATAAGCTCAGTTGACTATACAAGCAACTGTAGATTAGTATTATACCTATTGAATATATAAGCTAAATGAATGTATTAGCTAGGCAAATAGTCTGTCAATGAATGTGTCTTACCTCAGTTGACTATTCAAGCAACTGAGGTGTGTTGAACTCGAGAAACAAAGGTAAATGAACATGATTATGTAAGTAAGAAGTCACGTGTGACAATGATCGTTATCATCATTTGTACTGACTTCCAACAGAACTATCCTAGTCGTAACACTTGTGGACAATTACTAATGAGTCCATGGTCTGTATTACTAACATTTAAACTTTGCTTACTAATTACAGTGGCTGTGCTCGGACTTCGTATTCTCCGAGTCACAACTCAACATTGCACACATTCATTCGAACCTTGCAAAGCCTCTCAGTTGCATGCATTCACTGACAGGTTACTTAAAGACTGAGCTCCTCTGTCTCTGGCACAAGAAAAACTCAAGGTGGTCATCTTCAGCATAAAGTGACAAATTGCATTCTGCTCCAAGCATGTTTAATGAGCAGAATTAATGGTGTCCCGCAAAATTCTACTCTAAAATTGTAGATTTATACAAACAAGGTTCCTATACATTGCAGGACATGTCAGACTGCAGAAAGACTGTGGTGATCCAATCACAACTTTAAAGTGCATGAATTCCTTCCCACTCCAATCATGTTTGATAGTTCTAATGACAAGAAAACAAAGCAGAAATAATGGTACCTGTTAGAACTGCAATCTAAGTTTGTAGCTTTATGCAAAGAGGGTTCCTATGCATTCCATTGCATAAATCGATCATTTCACTTGCCTATATTATGCTGATTACTGACATTGTGTAAGTTACTGGTGTATGCAGAGCATGGTCCATTTTTTCATGGGACAGTGATGAATAGATGCAGGGACCTACTGGGGTCATTTTGTGGTATCATTTTGACCCACATTCAAGCATCATCCATACAGGGTTGGAGGGGTAATTTCACGTCTCCTTTTGCAGCATGAATTGCATCAAATATTTCACTTTGTGTGCATTGCACTAACATCCAACAGCACCCAGCTTGTCACAAGCTTAAGCGGAGTAGAAGGTACGCAATGCTCGCTGTGTGGACGAGTGAGTAACAATACATGCTTGAAACATACTCACTTCTGAAATTCATCAGACGAGTGGCCAGAAGGTGTGTAATGAAAGTGCATGGATTCGGAATCTCTGTATCTCGTGTAACAACATCAAGCGAATTAGCAGGACGTACGGACCCCCACCCTCGAAACGTCCGGTGGGAAGGAGCGTGACTTTAATCAAGACTACTACTGGCGCTCACTTCAACAATGTGACATCACAAAACATCTTTTGGACAACGAGAACCTGACCGGATTTAACTTGTTCCGGAACTTCATGCCATATATTATTGACATGTTATTGATGCTCCGCTACGGCACTCTTGCACACCCTCTTACAAACATCTTTTCCATGCACTGGCGAAAACCAGCACATCAGCACTCGGATTAAGAAAGTAATGAGGAAGAACAGGCTCACTGAGGCACTAGGAAGGTTAGCAACGCTCAGGGTCATTCGCAGGTGAAGTTACCCCCATTGTCTAATACCACACAGCAATTCTTACAATCACAGGACGCATAGGCTAAAATTTCGCCAGTAGGTCCACATTCATACCCGAAGTCGTTGCCGTTGTTAAATCCTTTGATGCCTAATGAGCACCCTACTTTATCTATGGATAGCCGTAAGCGCGTGGTCTGAGGTCAGCACGTAGGTCGCAAGAGTACTCACTAGGGTTGTCACAGGGTAGGTTCATAGGGTTTATCGTGAGGTTCTCAGATGCGATAGCTACGCCAGCCATCACTGCGGCAGACAGGATCATAGTGGTGAGCGACACGAATTTCATAGCTAAAACTTTGGATGGTGCTTAGTGAGCTAAAACTTGAAGCTCGTACACTGGCTTTATACACAGGTAGTATGGAGCCATAAAAAAATTACATGTGCTTGCATGACTGCATTTTTGGTGGTGGGAATAGATGCCAGCTCACACACTGGCAGTTTTCTTCGAGGCGTCAAGAGCGCAGTCGCAGATACATTCACCCAATTCTCTGATGTGGCAGAGGCAATTCGTGAGTTTCATACGTCTACGGTGGTCAAATTTTATTCACCCAATTTTCATATTTGCAGTGATGTGGCAGGCGCATTCACCAGCCTAAATCTATAAGCAAACGAATCGTGGGAGCAGGGTCGAGTGTTGCGACGAGTAGAACAAGCTTGCGATGAGATCTGATAAACCTGATCGATGCTGCGGCGCATGACCTGTTGCTCTCGCCACCCGCCACCCTTTGTAGTCCAAAACCGAGTGCTGAGCGCTGAGGGGGTGGCTGGGCCAGTGAAAGCGCACAAAGTAACATCTTAAGACTCGCGATTTAGTGCCAGGCTCTAAACGCTGCAGGAAGAATCATCTACCGGTAAGTAGCCATGCCGGTGGTCGTGGCTGCCACACGACCTAAGCATGAGGGCATGATTGATATACGTAACCTGTGAAGATATCCGCCAGGGCCATTTAGGTTTCGAACGATATGTTGCCACTGAACCATCTCTCGAGATTCAGAAGGACTGAGCCTGAGCGCTGGATTGAGTTATGTGTAGGGCAGTGTTGTCATGTCCCGTAATTTGAGAGAAAAAGTCTTGCATCATTCCAGGATAATATTCGTCCCCGTCACTTTCATGTACGTCTGGACGGAAGAGCTTAAGACAATGCAGATGAACCTGATGAGGGGCATAGATGATGTTCAACGTACAGTAAAGCGGTTCCATGGTATTGGTGTAGGACGCAGAGTCGGAATAAAGGTGAAAATTTAATTTCCCGAACTGTAACGGATTTTGAGTATTACTCGTATTGTTATTGAGAATACAACTTGAAGGACAAGCTCACTGAGGCACTGGAGGTGAGAAACACTCATTCGCAGATGAAGTCATCCCCATCGTCTTCCACCATACAGCACTTGTGGCATTCACAGGGCGTATAGGATATAATTTTGTTATTAGGTCCACAGAAATACCCAAAATCATTTTCGTTGTTATATCCTGTGATGCCTAATGAGCATCCAGCTCCATCTATGGATAGCGGTAAGCACGCGGTCAGAGGTCAGCATGGAGGGCGCAAGAGTACTTAGTAGCGTTGTCGCAGGGTAGGTTCATGGGGGTTATCATGAGGTCCTCAGATGCAATAGCTACGCCAGTCATCACTGCGGCAGACAGGATCATGGTAGTGAGCGACGCGAATTTCATAGCTAAAACTTTTGGATGGTGTTTAGTGAGCCAAAATTTGAAGATCGTACACTGGCTTTTATACACAAGGAGTATAAGGGGCAGCCATAAGAACTCTACATGCTCGGTAGTGGGACAGATGCCAGCTCACGCACCATTTCTTCGTGGCGTCAAGAGTGCAGTCAGACACCCAATTCACCATTCGCATGATGTGGCAGACAGCAGTTTGTGAGTTCTACACGTCTACGGTAGTCAAATTTTATTCACTACATTTTCAGATTTGCAGTGATGTAGCAGACGCACTCACCGACATAAAACCTCCATAAGCAAACGAATCGTGGGAGCACGGTCAAGCGTCGCTTGCCCGCATGTTCTGTTGCTCTCGCTACCTGCTGCCAGGCTGCTGGTACTCATGCCAGTGGTTGTAGCTGTGAATCCACGACCCATGAGAGGAGTCCAGCAGTAGCATGATTGATATAGGTAACCTCTTAAGATATTTGCTGGGCTATTTAGGTTTTGATCGATATAATGACCGTTGCCTCACTGTCATTTCTCGAGATCCAAAAGTATACTCTGAGTCTGACGCGTTTAAGGCCGGGCGCTGGATTAGGTTATGTGCAGAGATAGTGTTGTCACATCGCAGAATCTGAGAAGAAGCCTTGCATCATCCCAGCATTCGTCCCCGTCATTTTATGTACGTCTGGACGGAAGAGCTAAAGACAACAAAAGGTGAGGTGCACAGATAATATTCAACATGGTGACGAGAGCTGTTCCATGGTATCGGTGTGGGATGCAGAGTTGGAATAAAAGTGAAAATTTGATTTACTGAACTGTAACGGGTTTTGAGTATCACCTGTGTTGTTATCGAGAATGGCACTAACGACATCATGATCCAAGACTGACCATTCACCTTAGTCCGAGTACTCTCCGTTAGAGTAGTCACACTATCCACTCCAACTCAGCGAATAAGGTACGGTACAGTAAATTGGCTGAACCCCAGACCTTTTGATATCTGCGGAACAATTCTTCTTGTAGCCGATCAAGGACCATCATCTTTCCACTTGCGTCTACCTCGCATGATGGACCGGCGAAGATCAGCATACTCAGCCGGAGGGCCCATGGAAACGGGTGTCTAAACAGATGGTTGAGCGTTATTCGAAGGAAGAGGGATACACGGTAGAAGACTTACAGCAGGTGCAAGATTGTGAAATCCTATATCCAATTATGACGAAAGCTCAAGGGGCAGACAATAAGGAAAGGTCCGTGATGACCCAGGTCGCGTGTGCATTGAATGCATGGGTAGCTGTCGGAGTGCGCGTCCGGGTGCATTTCCTTGTTCATCTGCGCTTCAAGTAGTTTGGAGTATTTGAAGGACTTTTTGAACCTGGTGAAACGGTCCCGGAATTCCGAAGGTAGATAAGTCAGGACTCAGGACGTGTTTGAATCGTGGATGGGAACCGTTAGACCTTGCTTCGCAAGGTAACTACCTCAGGCTGAGGACTGTTCCAGAAAAATGTTAGTAGAGGTGTTTTGGTTCAGCCCACCTCGCATGCACTCATATGTGCTCTGTTTAACGAACTGCCTGAGGCCCTGAAAACTGACTACGAAACGAGCTGGGACCATACATGGGAGGTGTCCCGGTGGGTGCCCAAGTCAAACGCCGATTACTAGAGTTAGAGTAGGAGCCGTCGTCCTGGGTAGGGTTTCGGCGGCAATGCCCGTTTGACAACTCGAGTCAGCAGCGCTTATATATTATATCTTGTGCAGCGACTGCTCATTAACATTGCTGGGGACTCAAGTTCAAGTGAATAATGCTGTACATGCACGCCAACGTCCCTCACTCAATCTGCGTTTCATGAGTGACCTTCCTGAATGCAGTAGTTGCGCGCGCCAACTCAATCGCCCATACGTCCCTTCGCGAATTCGGGCAACAACGCTGCATCATCTTTTTATCCCTGAAAGTCCGCGACCAACAGCGGGACAATTACCGACATGGAGACTCACATGCTCGACAAACCACCGTTACTAACAGAAATCACATCCAAAAGGTGTCCGTCAAAGGTCGTAACCACTATGATGTACTTTACGAACAAAACCTGTATGTATTCATATGTCAAACATGTATGTGTGGTCTATAACAAGATTCCCATGATAATCCGTGAGCCATATGACTGAGATCCAGCGGGGTGTCAAGCGGGGCGACCCACCGCACCCTCGGAGGGCACCAGCAGGGATCATATGTTGGTGGGACCCAAAACAGAAGCCTCTCGTTCGATCCAATCACAACCCATCTGTCCTCTTCCCGAATGCTCACTGGGAGCGCCGATGTGTCTTGTGTTGTGGAACTGATTTCGTCGAGAAGTGCGGTAGTATCAACAAGAGCATGTGCCGGATCAAGGGAAAAATGTATGAAGTGTTGCAGGTCATGATTTGGAATGGCTTGTGTGTCGTGTAGGAAGATTGTGAGGTCCTGGTCCATTCCATCTGGGGAAACAGTATCCACATGTCCCTCGACAGGTGGCCGTAGCATCGTGCCAATCTCGACATCCCATAACCGGATGGTTTTGTAGTCCGAAGACACGAAGTGCTTGCCATCCGGCGAGAATGCACCACAAATGAGAGCCGCGTATTTCTGGAGAGATGGGCTCAGTGGCACGCCAGTCTTGGCATCCCACAACCGGATATTGTCGGAGAATGTCATGATGCACTTCTCATCTGGGGAAAATGTGACCAAGGAAGGAATATCATGTCCTACGAGAGGTGGACACAAGAGGTCGCCAGTCGCAGCATCCCACAACCGGATGGTCTTGTCATATGACCCCGACACGATTTGCTTGCCATCCGGCGAGAATGCAACAAAGTAGACCATCCACTCATGTCCCTTGAGAGGTGGCAGCAGCGGATTGCCAGTCTCGGCATCCCACAATCGAATGGTCTTGTCGTTTGACCCTGACACGATGTGCTTGCCATCTGGCGAGAACGCGACAGAGTTGACAATACTCTCATGTCCCTCGAGAGGTGGCCGCAGCAGCTCGCCAGTCTCGGCATCCCACAACCGGATGGTCGCATCCCATGACCCTGACACAATGTGCTTGCCATCTGGCGAGAATGCGACAGAGTTGACGATACCCTCATGTCCCTCGAGAGGTGGCCGCAGCAGCTCGCCAGTCTCGGCATCCCACAACCGGATGGTCCTGTCCCATGACCCTGACACAATGCGCTTGCCATCCTGCGAGAATGCGACGGATGTGATATGGCTATAATGTCCCTTGAGAGGTGGCAGCAGCAGCTTCCCAGTGTCGGCATCCCACAACCAAATGGTATTGTCGTATGACCCCGACACAATGCGCTTGCCATCTGGCGAGAATGCAAGAGACGTGACATGACGCCCATTTCTCTGGAGAAGTATCTGTAGCGGCTCGCCAGTCTGGGCATCCCACGACCGAATGGTCTGGTCGTGTGACCCCGACACGATGCGCTTGCCATCCGGCGAGAATGCGACCGAGTTGACCTGGCTATCATGTCCCTCAAAAGGTGGCCGCATCGGCTCGCCAGTCTCGACATCCCACAACCGGATCGTCTTGTCATATGACCCCGAGACAATTTGCTTCCCATCCGGCGAGAATGCAACAGAGTGGACATACCCCTCATGTCCCTCAAGAGGGAGCCGCAGTGGCTGTCCAGTCTCTGCATCCCACAATCGAATAGTCTTGTCCCATGACCCTGACACAATGCGCTTGCCATCTGGTGAGAATGTAACGGAGTCGACATTACCAAGATGTCCTTGGAGAGGTGGCCGTAGCGGATCGCCAGTCGCGGCATCCCACAACCGGATGGTCCTGTCCCACGACCCTGACACGATGCGCTTGCTATCCGGCGAGAATGCAACACACATGACACAACCCATATGTCCCCTGAGAGGTGACTGCAGCGGCTCGCCAGTCTCGGCATCCCACAACCGAATAGTGTCATCATCTGACCCCGACACGATGCGCTTGCCGTCCGGCGAGAATGCGACAGAGTTGACATCACTCGTGTGTCCCATGAGAGGCGGCCGCAGAGGCTCGCCAGTGGCGGCATCCCACAACCGAATGGTCTTGTCCTTTGACCCTGACACGATGTGTTTGCCATCCGGCGAGAATGCTACAGACATGACCCACTCCTCATGTCCTTGGAGAGGTGGCCCTAGACGCTCGCCAGTCTCAGCATCCCACAACTGAATGGTACGTCCAGCTGACCCCGACACCATGCGCTTGCCATCCGGGGAGAATGCAACACAGTAGACAAGAGAATCCGCACGCAGCACGTGCTGAACCACTGGCCAGGACACATTGTGGCCAGAAACAATTCGCAACACCGAAGGAAATGCATTTGAAAACTTCTTGAAGATATGCGACTCCTTCGGTGAAAACGGCAGCGCGGATAGGTAAAGATGCGGGGTGCTGAAGGAAATGGGAAGGCCGAACATGCGAATGAATTTCTGGGCATCTAAAGCGTCGTCCGAGATATCTTTGTAGCCTGCGTGGCGGGCCTGGTTTACGTTAGGATATCTCGCATGGACAGTAAGGACTGTTGCACGCACCTCAACCCACTGAATGACAGATGACAGTGAGTTAGCTGAAGTATTGGTCATTTTGAGCAGACTCAACACTTCAAACCAGAAGAGTAACCGCTCGTGGTTAAAGAATGCTCGAACTGCGTCGGCCAGACGTGTGTTGAAAGATGCCTTTTGCAAGTGATCCGTCCAGAATCGACAGGAATAGGACAGCTCGGGAGAGACGTGCTTTTTAACTCGTGTATCAAGATCAAAGATCGCAGAATTGGGGAGATAAGAACTTGGCAGTTCGCATATGTTGAATTGTAGTTCGTCCTTCATGACTCCAAGTGAGGCAAATGTGAGGGCGCTGTCAATAGAAGATGTGTCGATGAAGAACTCCCCGCTCCGCGTTTTATCTGTCAGAAATTCGGGAAAGGATGCATGGAGCGGACAGATGACCTCAGAAGGATCCGTGGTGCCGCTCAGCAATGCACCCAGGGGGTTTACGATTGCGGTAACGATCTCTGGGTCGCAGTCGTCGGGGAAATGATGCCTCATTGAGCGCAATGAAGCAAGAGGGAGTGGCTCTAGCGTTCTTAGCACCTGTGCCATGACGGAATGAAACTGAGCGAGACACTGCTCGCGCTGCCACCCCGGGGGAAACATTGAATCCAACGTCAACTTGTACATGTCATCAAGGAGTGGAGGGTGATCACCATCATGGCGGATGATGGCTTCCAAACGTTGGCCCAGAGATAGCCCAGCGCGGTTCTGTGCCTGGATATACGCACACGCTAGACGCGCCCACTCAAACAATCTGCCGGATGTGCGTGCAAGGGAGGATAAGATGTAGCCGTGGATGCCATCCACGCCCGAGAGTTCCTTGGTGACATAGCGCAGAATGTCACGCTGAGTCAATGTGGATGGAATACTATCCATGGACTTTTGTCGCACATGCTCGACGCCTTTGAACGCGGTGTTGATGTCTGGTAGAGGCCGCGATGTAACAAGAACCCGGAAGTTGGAAGGAAGTTTCGTTATGCGAGTTTCCTCATCGTCCAATTTGCCAGCCAGGATTTGAAGGAGATGCTGTCGTGTCTCATCCTCGCCACTCTCATCTAATGCCTCAATGACGATCAAAGTAGGTCCTACCATCGCCTCCGAAAGTTTTGACGCAGGTTCATGATCAACTCTTTCCACTGTTGCACGATGTCCAGCGTACTCGTGAGTGAGTTGTCATGATGAATAACGTCTGCTAGCGTGTGATGCATTTGCTCGTCGCGATCAGCGAGACCTCGTGCGATCGTTGTGAAAACCTTTTTGTGGCGTTGTTGGGCCACTCGAGTATGGTCGAAACAGTAACATGATCCCAGGCATCCAATTTCTCTGAAACGATCTGCGATGGTATGGGCGATGGACGATTTGCCCATGCCAGCACCGCCATGGAGCCAGAATACTCGGGGAGCATCATCCTCAGTGTTGTTGACCCAAGCGGTGATCTCATCCAAGGTTTCCTCCCACGTCCCTGGCAAACACTTCTTTCTCGTATCCAATCCTGCTCCGTTGGCACATTTCATCCCGCTCAGGTTCATGTCCTCCCCTGCAGCACGGATGTCAGAGAAATGAAGACTCGACTGCATGAAGCACTTACTCGACTTCTGGATGCCTTCCAATAGCTGGTGGACGACGACGACCGTGTCTCGCACTGCCCTATCCCGAAACTGTTGCATGAGGTCATCAAATACAGCATTGTATTTCTTTACTGCGTCATCGGTTTCCGATACGACGTTCCTGCTAAGCCTGATCCCTGAAAAACAAGGAAGCGTGAGCTCGATAATGACTGCACCCCGCTGGTCAACTCACAAAATTTCTTGCTCTTGGAGTAATCACGAAGGAAATAAGAACACTCGAGTGTTTGTTGACATATCTTCGTGACAACAATTTTCATCAACTTGATGTTCTCCAAATCAGTATCTGTGAAAAACAAGTACACTTCGTCCATTTTTGAAAGGAGCTGACTGATAGAGTCGTCGCGAGTCATCTGGGAGATGATTGTCTGTCAAAAATGTATGTCGGTCAGGCATGCAGTCAGAAACATTGGGTACGCCGTGGATGGTTACCTTAGAAACAACAGACAAGACACTCCATGCTGCCTTCACGTATGGATGGATCTATGTTGCATGTTAATTGAGACCTTTGCTGTGTGATGAAATGTCATACCTCTGCAATCTTGTCAACAATCGAATTGAACTTCTCAACTTTGCTGAGCAGTGAGGCGACATTGTCTACTGCAGTAACCACATCTCCTGCATTTCCTGCCTGATTGATGCCTGATGCCGCAGTCTGCACAGCCCCAGAAGGAGATTTCAACGTAGAAACTGCCTCTTTGGCATGTAGACGTGCTGCATCTACCTCAGGCTTGCTAGTTGCTGCGGTAGCAGAGTCCTGATCATAGGTTATAGACAGGGTGAAGAACATCTTGATAGCATGCACATTCAATTTGCCGCCCTGGGCTGTCTGGCTTTCATGCATCGATCTGTCTGTTTCGGGGAGCTTGCCAGACTGTTGATCTGAGGTGTAAACCTACATAGGGATCAATCAGGTAAGTGGATGGAGTTGCGCAAGATCGCTCACTCACGTCATGATTCCCGTCAGAGGGGGGCAATATACTAGGATGGCCAGAGGTCGTGTTCAGAAGCTGATCGGCTCCCTCTTCGGGTACCGTGAGTTGTGGAGAGTCCTGCTTGGGCTGTTGTTACGAATACTATTGCACTAACTGAAGACCCTGCGTACCTGTACTGCACCTGTCGAGGGAGAATTCTGTTGGGAGGGATTGAGGTGCCCAGGATGTCGAGTGAAAAGATTTTTGACCTTACTGTGAAATGATGCGAAACAGGATTGACCGGGCGGTGGGGGATCAGACTGACTGCAGAGATGTGAGGTATGAAGGCGAAGGAATAGAAAAAAAGCGAACCGAGTGAGCTTGTGAACGAGTTCTGTTGAAAAATGGTAAGCGCCCCCTGCGACGGGGGCTATCTTGGGCCATGGTTCACGGCCTTCAAAGACAATGCAGGATTTATCTGTGGATAGGCTGTATAGGGTCCTGACTAGAGGTATTTACGGGATGGCTGGTCTTGCGGCCTGGGCTAGTGACAGCGAATTGCACAGCGAGCGATAAGCCTGTGGCCATAAATAAGGCACAATTCAGTTTAGGTTGTACTTATATGCATAATTGATGACAGCTGTGCATAATGACTAACGCCAGTGCTCGTGGGCCGTTGTGCAGAGGAGAGTCATTGTATTGAACCCCTGCTCTCACTGGACATACTTACAACGCGACCATGTTGGATTACATCATGAACGCGACAGTACCAGCCCTAAACCAGTGTACGACTGGGATCTGTATGTGAATCGCAAGGATCAGGTGACAGGCCATGTTCTGTAGGTGTACACTTATTACACCGACAGTACCACCTGACACAGCGGCAGTTTCTGAGTTTTGCCCCAGGCAAGATTTTAATCAAAATGAGAATGATAAATTAGCCATTTGTACTTTGAATTTTATCGCTGGGACAATAGAAAATTTCGACTGACAGCAAAATGACAAAGCACAATAATACATTTCAACACCAATTTGAAGTCCATCTAGATGTATAAAATACTCGAAGTTTTCTCCTTTGAAACATGTTGGCCCAAATATAAACTTTTGCAATCTTATTTTATCCAAAGATAAATCCAGCATTTCGAGCGCTGAAAAATGTTCTGCAAAATATTATATAGTAATAGGCGTTTTGCCAGTCCCAAAAATTTTGAATTTGCCCTAAATTTAAATGAGGTCAAGAAAATGCAAAGTTTAAGCAATGGGGAATTATAGTGGGCATTCATTGGGCGCTCGCTGGGCATTCAATAAGCATTCACGCTGAGCACAGTGGATGTGACGCGTGACACGTTCAACCTGTTCATCGAAATCAAACACGTTAATCTTCAATAAGCAAGCATTCACGCTGAGCACAGTGAACGTGACGCGTGACATGTTCGACCTGTTCAAATCAAACACATTAATCTTCAGACATTCTTACTTTTATCAACGATGATGGCTGAAGTGCACACAAACGTAAGTTGTCAATAGCCTGATCACACACGGGGACTGATCCATTGTCTGCAGGAAGTTAACATTGATGAAAATAACTATGTAAGTAATGCTACCGTCTGAGTGAGTACACTAATTCTACAATATTAGCTTTTTCATGGGGAGGTGGAGCTAGAGCAGGCTGGGGATGTTATGGAGGAGGCTGGGGACGTTATGGAGGAGGCTGGAGACGTTATGGAGGAGGCTGGGGACATTATGGAGGAGGCTGGGGACATAGAGCATGGTGGAAACGTTGAGTACGCCGGAGACATTCAGCACACTGGAGACGTTGGGCACGCCGGAGACGTATGGGAGCAGGAAAGTTTTACAATAACGCCATCCGTGATAGTAAGTCCACTGCTGCTCACCACCGTAAGCAAATTGACATGTCTAGGCATTATGGGACTACGCACAGCAAATCGTACAAGACGATATGGAACACGGGCAAACTCATCCACATGACCCACGTCCCGCTCACCCCCCCATCCAAATGTCGCGTCGCGACAAATGCCTCCTAGCGTTGATGGTGGAGGATAGGCGCGAAGCAGTGTTCCGACTATGGCAGGAGTTGGACGAGATTGAGTATCTATTGGGTTTAGAGCACATCTAGGGTGTGTTCTACCAGATGAGCTGCCAGTTCCTGGTGGACCTGCGTTAAGTACGTTCGTAGATATTTTTCTGTGATTTGTATTACCTACTCGATTCAAGTGAGCGTGATGTACTGGAATGCCATCCACCACTTGCTTGGCTTGCCCATCTCATCAGCATACAGGTGTTCTACCAGACGAGCTGCCAGTTCCTGGCGGACCTGCGTCAAGCATGTTCGATGGCGTTCCACCACTTGCTTGGCTTGCCCGTCTCGTCAGCATACAGGTGTTCTACCAGACGAGCTGCCAGTTCCTGGCGGACCTGCGTCAAGTACGTTCGTAGATATACTGCTGTGATTTGTATTACCTACTCTCAGGTGCATCAGTAATGAATAAGTAATTTAGAAATGCACACCCACCTCCCGTCCGATACAAATGCCCACCAACTTCCATCCCGATAGATTTTCTTAAATTAAATGAGTTCCGCTCGCCCACCCGCCTCACACCCGCTAAGCATAGAGAATTTTATAATGTCACTATGTACACAATTTGCAGCTGCACCTCGGAGGACTCTTTGCTTCATTGAGTATGTCAACCTCTTCTCATTCTTCTCTGTCAAGAACTCAATCCTATTAGTTGTGAGACCATTGTAAATGTCAGAGAGAGAGAGATACGCACACGACACAGAGACACGGCAATGATATGCTGCGGGGAGAAGTTCCACCATGCAAAATGCAACACTACCCACTCAGGCATGACAACCTCAAGATGGTCAGTGAGCGCCGACAGGTGTAATTGAGCCGGGAAGTGAGGATAATGGCAAAAAGGGTCTGGGTAAGAGAGTAGCAGGAGGTGATGCCGCACAGCGAAGCCCACTCCATGCTCGGTCCTGAAAATATACTTGATGGTTCCTGGTGTTTGTGTGTGCATAATGCCGTCAGGATAGTAGAGGATCAGGCTGTTGCCCATGTGAGTGGATTCACGTGCATAGATTGATCCCTTGTAGATTATGCAAGCATGCAAGACTGCTCGCTGAACGTTAATGAGGCATCGGAGGTCTTCTGGAATATCTTCTTTGGGTGTAAGAGGTATTGGGCAATCTTCAAGTATAGCAGTCAACTGTGGGAGAAACAAATCTGTCAAATAAAGATTTGACATCCCTTAAATACGGGAGGGCAGGAAGGCCGGTTCAGCCAGTATTTCAGTTTCGCAGCCTTGATGTACAAGGCAAGGAGAGTTGATTCTTGCTGACCTTTATTAGAACCACCAATGTTAGAAATCCATCACGACCAAGAAGGTAAAAATAATACCAAAAATGTGGTTGATTGGCAAACGCTGCAGCTGCCCAATGAGGCGCTCGTATGGGAAGCACCACCACGACCGCACAGGACCGAAGAGCTGCAAATAGTCCCAGACGTGCAACACCATGTGGCCGTTAGTACGATGGGGTGCATGGGGATGTAAAACCTGTAAGTCTCATACCCATGCCACAATGTATCCTGCGATATGCTTCTACTCGAGCGGCTGTCATGAATCGCAGACATGCGATATGTACCGCAGAGACAAGGGACATGGTGTGATCGAGGATGGCCGGACAATTGGCTGCAACTTCTGAGGTGCGATGTTGAGATCCTTCGCCCCATAAACTAACCAGCGCTATGGGTAAGTACACAGTCGTCAACAGTGCACCATTCGTCAGCCTTCAGGGTTCCAGCTTTTGCTTCTCCAAAGTTATATGGGACTGATCTTAACGAGGACGGTGTATCTGTTGTTCGAATGACATCAACAATGCGTTGCATGACTTCAGGGGTAGTGATGTGCAATTTCGACGATTCGGTAGTGAAAGGCTTTGTTCGATGCTACAAAGCCAATTAAAGCAGTGGGTTGAGAAGATATACGAGAACGCCAAGAAAATTACATACCCAACGAATAAGCGAATCTAACCCAGTGGGCCTTGTAGGACCTTTTTTCCAGGGTGCGTGACATCTGGCCCAATGCCCAATTCCACCGATATGAAACTGAAGGCATGCGACCTTCTTCGAAGAAAGCCTCCTCTCCAACTCGGTCATGTGAGTCTCGACGAGCTGAGTATCATTGCCCTCGAGGTCAGGAACCGCTGTGGTAAGGAGGTCGCGAATGGAATTGACACTCTTGACGTCTTTCTCGCAAAAGCCTTCAGGCCTGTTGAGATCAACAGTGAAAAGAAGGGAGAGGATCAGACTTTTGCTGCGCTGAATCAGCTGTAAGACCCAAGAATTCATGGAAATGATCATGCACGAGACCCTCCAGTAGACAATGCATGGTATCAACAACAAGTTGACGAGAGGGATCCCAGTACGATAACCTCCAAAGTGTTGACCATCGCACCCCATACGATGCGAACAACTTGTTGTGTTCAGCCGAAGTGCCAGCGTTCTTCCACAGCTCAGCAAGATGGCGCATTTCATTCTTGTCCCGAAGTCCCCAGTCTGCAGAATGAATATCTGTTCTACCACAAGTCAACCTGTGCCAGCAATGGCATGCAGTACAATAAAAGTGACTGGTTGGACCAGCTAGCTGGGTGGCCTTTCTCGCTGCTGGGAGGTCGCACACTAGACATGCTATAGCGCTGCGTGTCACCTGACCATGTGCCTGGAGAGCTGTGCGGGAAAAATGTATCCCGCATTCCCAACTTTCTACCAAGTCGTCAACCACAGGATCAAGGAAGTGATTCAACTGATCTCCCGAGGGTTCCGAAGGTCCCGGAATGATTCCAGCTAAGTACATGTTTTCTGGCTTGTATCGGATATCAAGGGGGAGGTTCAAGCACGCACAGGAGATTATTCCAGTGGAAGTCGATGCATTCTGCTGAAGATTGCCTTCAATGTTGAAAAAATCAACGTTGAGCGTGAAAGCAAATCGACCCTCGCTGCCTCTGTTGATAAATAATGATTGTGTGGGACCCTTGAAATTGTGAAAGAAGTTGGTGTCCCAGACATCTTTGATGATACGCGGCGGTGCACTCCCAATTGAGGATAGCAAATCATTGCAAGGCCTATCCATTATCACTTCCAGGTCGGGATGAGACAGCAGTCCAGCGAGGTAGTCGTGGAAGTGGTGATAAACAAATGTTTTTATTGGCTCTAGTTGCCCACCAAGGGAGCGCCGCAGTAACAGTTCGTCACAAGGAACATCCTCGGGTCTCGGTCTGTTGGAACAATTGGGGGGGTAACGCGCACTACTTGAATTGAGATTGGCCTTCGGTTTGAAGGTGCAGTTACATGCAGGACAGACCACGTAGGTAGTGGTCTGGCCGTCAAGCTTGAAGCATGAAAGGGCAGCCTCCATCGTTTGCGGGATCTGAGAGTTTGTGTTTTGTCGACGAGACTCGGAATGGGGGTTCTGCGCATCCATGGCAAGGCTCAAGATTAGGGAAAGGACGCCCATCAGGAACTCCCCATGTCTGTGACCGATGCCGAAAATGACAATGGAAACGGCTCCCAGAAAAAGGGATACCTGGGCAATCTCGTCGGAATAGTCGATGGGCAAATCATAATGATGTGCTTGCCTTTATGTTAGTGGGAAGGACATAATGTAAGAATAAACAAAACTCACAAGAATCAAATTCAACTGGCCCAGACGACATGGGAAGCCCATCTTCCTTCCTGAAAAGGAGTTTTGCATCTCGTCACACAACGTCTCTAGCCGAGTCTTGCAAGAGACTATAGAGGAGACCTTGTGCTTTACTTTCGTGAGGGTCTTGATTGTCGCAGCCAGGTCATTTTGGATGGACCACAACACATCACGAGACATTGCATGGGAAAGTTGAATGCGAGCCCTTTCCATCTGTGACTCCACCACGTTCAAAGTTACTTCAGCCTTTGAATGGAGCCGCATCTCAGCAGCCTGGAGGGCGCGGGTGATGTGTCTGTGAAGCGAACAGTTAGCACGCATGAAGCGTGTGATATGTATCACTCACTGAGTATCATTGACAGTGAGTTCAGCATCTGTCATGAATGCCTCCTACTGCATCTAAATTCGATCTTAAAACCCTAAAAGTCACCTATCCAATAAGATTAGATTAGATAAGATCCCTGATAAAAGATAAGATGGATAACCGATTAATGATCACTATCTTCAATTCACATCTATACTACATCGACGTCATCCATCCATATCCGTAACCCTAGACAACCGACATTCATCATATTCCTAAGAAGTCCTAGGATTAGGCAACCGGCTACATCATAAGCATCTGCATGCCTCTATGATCGAACCACAACCGAGAGTCCCTTACGAGCCATCTCTCATAATCATCACCTATCACATCGCACACCTTCATCTCTCACACATGACATGTTAAGAAGTACCTCTGTCATTTACCGAACCCCTTACATTGGAACCTGTTGCACAGTCACAGCTGAACCCCTATCACAGAAGCGTCACTCATAGAGAAACATGCTCATTACCGAAGACCCTGGAGAACCCTTAGATCCGATCATACCCGATACATCTCCAGATCACCAACATCTCTAGATCAAATCCCAGATCTTAATCTCTGACATCCCTGAACTTCTTTAATCACCGCTCAAGACTTCTTGTCACAGAAATCTCTCACCCTCTTCATACCTGAGACCCTGCTTAATCTCCGAACCCCTAACCCCTATGAACCCTTTCTTGTAGTTGATTGGTTGGTAAGAAGCCCTATACCCTAGGCGCAATGTTATGACCCTATATAGATATATCACCACCTTTCATACTCAGATATCTCCGACCCAAATATAGTATATAGTCTAGGTAGTAGTCAGTAGTACTCCTTGGACTTAACCTCTTCATTCTTACTTCATAGTAGACCTAGATGTCTAACTCTCAATCTATCCCCTGTTTTCACTATCTTCAGACAAGTCCTGTGGTGTGATTCGATCTCCAGACACCTACTAGTTAGGTTAAGGGACGTTGGTCATAACAGCACCCAGGTAAGCCTTTCCCTTGTCTTGTTGGACTTCTGAACGCGAAACCCACAATTTGTGGTGACTATCTGAATGAGCGTCATTATCGGTTAGGGTGATAGCGAATAGTTCAGCGGCGATATCGTCCACCGGCATCAACATGTCGGACTGATGCATTGGGCGCTCGTGTTCGAAATGTCGAGGGGACGGTGGCTCGCGATCTGGGCTGGGCTGGAGAATGGCTTGACAAGCAGATGAAGTATGGAACTTTCACTGTTCGGATGAGGTCGAAATGTTGACAGCGTGCGCTAAATGCACATGTTTGATGGCGATGGACAGGTCTTTGCCACCAGGATTCCTAGGTACGCCGTCCACTCCAACATCGCAACATTGTGCGCATTTGCAAAGAAAAGTTCAACTAGGCATCTAAATAAATTTTAGATGATGATGATCAAAATGAAGCTATTGATGATCTTACCTCTTGATAAGATGGGAATGCGGCGAGCGTTTTAACAAAGGCTTAAGTACCGGAAAAAGAGTGAGGATAAGGAATTATGTCAAAGACACCAATGTACTTACCAAAATACAATGTTCGCCCTGGAGACTCCAGTTGTTGTAGGATATGTCCATTTCAGTCGATGCCGCACAATGCCCGCTAGCTGGGCGCTCACCTGTGAGCATTTCAGACGATTACAACCAAAGACAAGTGAGGACTGACCAAAGTAGTTAGCACTTGCGCCAGACGACGAAGTCTACAAATAAATTACAATGTTTGTTGATTAAGGATGTGCTTGCACGTACGACGAAGGGGCCTGAGTGCACTAGGTCGGATTTTCACTTGAATAATTTCGTCGATGCACTACGTCTACTTGAAATACAACTACTACTTGAAATACTACTACTTGAAATACAATAGTTGTAACATTAACATTGCAACAAACTTGAAACATTGCAACAACTCGAAAACAAGTACATGATGGTCAGAAGGGAACCTAAATTAACAGGAAGGCACGCCTAATGTAGTGAATGACTACATAATCAAGCTCCGCCACAATTTTAGACTCAGCGCCTGCTCTTGAAATAATCCATGTAATCAACATACCACGTGAGTAAGCCCCTTTTTGAGACATCTCTTCTTTGCGAAGGTGGTGACCAATGCTCAGGTCGAACAGACAGATAAGGGAATAAGCAGTACTATCCCCGATCCTGGTCGTCTTTCGAGTCGATGCCCATGCCATCTTTTCATGCACACCGGTAAATCCGGGTGTGAACATCTGCAGATCATTGGGGGGGGGGGATCTTCGTAATCTGGGAGATGTGGTCGACGAGTTCCATATTGTCCTCGTCATTGTGCGAATTACTGATGGGTTCCCAATTTTTCTGGTAGAACTTTATCGTGTGTGGAGGAGCTCCTGGAGGGTCCAGCCCCCTTCTAATGTCGGATGCAACCCAATTCATCGGTGCGAAAGATGCTTTTGGTGGTCAGAAAGATTAGATTGAGAATGTTAGAATTTAGAAATACAATGATACACTAGCATGACAACCTCGAAAGGGGCCTCCAAAGACTGCCTGACATCGATGAATTGTATCTGAAAGACAAGGACGTACCCAAGCCTCAAGACCCATTCTCCATCCTAGCGAGCTGATCGACAAGGTCATCCATTACATCCTTCTTAACCTCACCCTGCTCAGCACGAACGGGCACGAGCGGCGCTGCAGGATCAAAACCCGGCGCAACACGCCTCAGTGCATCCCTCCTCCGCCTCTCCCGCTCATCCTCTCTAGCACAGAGATATGATTCCCTGCGTGCGGTGTGGGAAGCAAGTGTTGTGCGCCGAGAAGACTCGACTGTGAGTATGTGGGGTTCTATGGTGAATGGATAGACAAACTGTGTGGTTTTTAGGGGATGAATGAGGTATGTGGAAGGAGGGAGGTACGTACGTATGGAGTGATGCTATCAGGGAGAGGGTGGATGTCGGGTGGTAGATGTACCTTTGAGATTTGTCAGTATTCGATGTGATGCAGAGGAGGTGCTACATACAGGAGGAGGAACACGAAGACCTGGTGATTTTATAAGCGGAACATGCGCTGCAGCTGCGTATTGCGATTCACCTGCCATCAAAATATTGGCGCTGTAAAAAGCGCGCACTTTGGTCTGGCATGACTCTAATAGATCTGCAATTAATGTTTCCTCCCAAAAAACAAGCCTCGTAAGCGTTGGGGAGGAACAAGAAGACAGATGTTTATGAATTAGGATGCCACTGGTGATTTTGCTTGATGTTAAATGGTCGACTGTCAACTGTAAAAGTGCGTTTCATTGATGCATCAAGATCGGTCATGCATTGTAACAGTGCTAGAGAACATGCGTAAAGGTATCATAGGTATATGGTAAGTGGAAATGTGAAATCGGAAAGCGTAATGCGGCACATGCAGATGTCAAGGAATAAAATGAGACTTTAGGGACTTGAGCTCATTCAGGCCAGTCACCGATAGCATCCCATCACCGACTTCTGACAAAACACCATGCAGGCTGGGTGCTCCACTGTCATCTTCTGCCACAATATCATTTAGCCTACGTTTCTTGCCAGTTGGGGTGACTTCTGCCTGTGAAGACAGTATTGACTTCGTGACCATGCGACCTGCTGACTTGCACATAAGTACTTTTTGTTCCACAGCAGGGTCTTCAGGCCAGCCAGGTACTTGAAGGTGCTTGTCGTAAAGGTTTATAACGGCATTGTGTGAGTGTAGGACCTTCATCCCCATCTCGTGCTTGTAGGCAAGAGACTCCTCCATGAACTTCTGTACAGCCATGTACAGTTGCCCTTTCACCGCTGACTGTGCCTGCAACACTAGCTGGAGGTTTGCAAGTGCAGCCCTCTCATCGTCTGGGATCTTAGTGTACCAATGTGAAAAGAACACGCAGAGTTCAGCGACCAGATTGTCGAGCGATTTGCGACTGACAAATGCATCATGTGGAAGGTTGGTTCTCGTCAGGAGCCAACCCTCTTTCGAGGATCCTCCGTCGAAGACCTGCATCAAGAGTAGTGTCTGGTCGACGATATCCATGGAAGTTTCTGTGTACTTTAAAGCTGTCCAGAGAAGGACGTAAAGACTGGATTCAAGGTCATCCGCGACACTATGAACGGCATGTATATGTGAGATGAGGTAGGCAGACATAAATTGCCAGGTTCCCTTGGTGACAGAAAAGATATTACAAAATATAATAAAGCTTAGGAATGCAATGAATGTACCGTGTGCGTTCTTTTGTTCGAGGACCCTGAATGGTGACTAGCTTTTCTAGGTCCCAATCGATGAGAAGGCCAATGCCATTGTGTACGACAATGTTTCCAACACTGAGGTCTCGATGTAACACCTTTGCAAGTTCATATGTGTCCTTATGAGCTGTGTGTATAAATAAGATGAAGATGTATTACTTTGAGTTCCAAGATACGCACCAATCAGCGCGTCATGGATGGACTGGACAAGTTGATGAGAGCTCTCAAACTTAATCAATGTCACTCCCACAATATTGAGAGCCAGGCGATGAAGAGTGTGCAGAGTGATAGCCATGTCACAGTTGGGACACGGCCCATGCAGAGCTTGAAAACCTGACGGTCTGGGTGATTTGCTGAGGGATAGAGCGGGGTACGTCATGGCATGCAACACATGTTGCGATATTGCGAACTCCGTGTGACTTTAATAATTTGTAAGTCTCACCCTCCGGGAGGACGTCTGGTAACAATACCCACCAAGAGTCCTTGAACATTACGACCTTGTCATTGAGAAGATCGAATGCAGGACATGTGCATGTCCCACGGCCAATGGGCGGAACACCATATGCAACGGGTTGAGGGATGATCAGGGTCAACATACCAGAGCCATCAACAATGGGGATGGAAACTTTGAATATGCGCTTGGCATCTGGAAGCTTTAACCGTGACCTTGCAAGGGCAGCCTCCTCAGCGCTGGGGGGAGATACAGAAGTATCAATGCCACGCAGTTCAGGCGATGCTTGTGCGTAGCGATGGAAGAAGTTGGCTAAATGTGGCTCAGTGTCGTAATTGATAACACTAGTAATGATAGCACCCTCCCTATCCCATCAGACAATGCGAGCGCGATCACGCATGATCAGGACAGAGAATGCATGGGAACGGTATTGGGCACCAAGCTGAGCTGCAGCATAGCTTGTGATTTGTCCCAATGTGTCCATGCTGTTATCGGTGGGAGATATGATGCTGTCACCAACTTCACGGAATGTGTCATGGCAATAATCCCATTTGAATTCGATGATTATTTCTGCTGTGGAAATATCGGTGCCGCGTGATGTTGCATCGGCATATATGCAGACGTCTGGCTTGACGCTGAATGTGAATGACGAACAATTAACCATGTCTGCATGGTTGTGGGAGTCGATAAACGATAATTGAGGAGTGAAATATTTCATGGTGTTGATCTGTAGTTGGACTCTATCAATGATCTCAATGTCACAGATGCGGGGACACTCACAAATGGTTCGTAAGCATGCTGCTCATTAACAGCAGAGAGCGTGCTGCTGAATACGCCAGGAGCGAAGGCTGAAGTGAAGCTCGAAGCGTCATAATTGGGTATCTGTGAAGTTGGCAGGAACTCCTGGAGAAATTCCCCAGCTGGCATCAGGCCAACGACATGACCTTTCATCTCGTAGCCCATGGCATTGAGAGTTTCGAGCTGGCATCATGTATGAGTTGTATAGGGCAACATCGTGGAACTACCAAATTTAAAGGGAGTGTCGAAGATAGAGGGATCTAGGGATGATGCAGGAGGAGGCAGAGGCCCTATCGGTCGTGCAGCAGGGGTGTCGGTCCCATCAGCGGGCACCTCTACTATGTCAGGCGCAAGGAGCATGGTATTTGTAGATACAGTATTACAACTATAGTACAGTGAAATCAATATACGGAATGATGTAACAGTGACAGTGGGATGATGTAACAGGTAATGGGGAAACCAGACTGTCCCGAATTAGATGAGGGAAGAAAAGAGAAAAAACTAGTCATCATTTCAAGCTTATATAGTGAATGACTCGATCGGATGTTCCCGAAATTGGGTGCTGATAGGTAAATGCTGGTGAGCCGGACTCTAAAGTTAGCACCGGTGGGAAGCATGCTTATAGCCCAAATATTTCTTTGTATAAAGTACACTCAGCGCCCGCTTATTGATTCTGTGGTTTAGCCGTAAATACATATCTATGAGGGGGAACAAGTAATGAATTACAAGGAGCGCTCAGGACTCTGCAGTTTTACAGACACTTCGACATCAGCAGCCGCAATTCTGTGCATAATATCAACAAGATCCCCAGCAGTAATGCTAGAGTAACCTCACATACTGACACGTTTGACTTCAGGAAAGGCTTCAATCCACACCGCAGATAACGCCTGTGGCCACGATCAGTATTGAGATAGCAATCGAACAAACACATACCAATGCATCTCCTGCAGGGGCGGAGGATGATCCTGCAGCATCTGAGGAGTCAATCGCCAAGTGATTGATGCGGACTGCTGAATGAGTGCCTGGCCAAATCATTGCCGAAAGGGAATGACTCTGTGGAGGAAGGGAAATGAGGAGATATCTGACACTATCGCAATGGCCGATACATTGTAAAATGGTGGTAATGTAGTCAGGCGATGCGTCATGAGCTTGCAATGAAAGTACAAGGCAGCCGAGGGCGGGCGGTTTACGGAGACTCCGAAGGACTGGGAGGACATGGGACAAAGGTCCATCTAGCGTAGATATAGATAGCGCCAAAGGAATGATGGTTCGATTGGTCCTCCAGAAACCACCAGGTCACGGAATGATACTGAGGTCATTAATAGCAGGGTGGCAGGCCAGAAACGAATGAGTGTGGATGGTGCACAATCAGCGTCAACTTGGAGTTTGATGAGCGTTGGGATAACCAAGTAGCGCAGGAGTTTGTCCCAGTGTGCAGAGCTGAGTTTGATGGAAGTAAGTCGAAGCTTCTCCAAATGGGAACAGCAGATAGTCTGGATCGTGAAAGGAAGGAGCTTTGGGGAAAATAACATCCCCAAGGACACCTCAAAGGCTTTGAGGTGATTCACACCCACGCGCCCCTGAATTCAGGCGAGTTTAGTGACAGCTGATGGGCCAACGAGATGGCAAAATCCCATGCACATCAGCTCTTCGCAACCGGAGGCACAGATGTTCTCGAGGAATGTAATTATTTGAGGGAGAATCGGCGAAGCGAGAATGTTGAAATTCCAGAAAAGCGTGACGTATCGTATCGATTTGTGAGGGACGGATTGAAGGAAGTGCGAAAATGCAGATAGCTGTGGGGCTCGCAAATCAGAATCCAACCAACACAACATCATACGTGGCGGATGGAAGGTATCCATCTGTATCCAAGTAGGCAAGACGTCAAAGTTGGGCGAGTCTACATGGATGTGACACAGGTCCTGTGGTGAAGTTGGAAAGTTCTGGTTGGCGGAGAAGAGCAGACCAGCAATTTCTCTCAACAGAGAACAAACATGTGCAACATAGTGCATATCTTGTGCTCCTAGAAAAGCAACGATAAGAATGAGGATTTCCGCAGGCAGGGACCAAATGAACGCCGTGGTGTTACAAGGCTCATAAAGCTCTACACGCTTGATTGAAAAGGGTTCTAGTTGAGCATCCACTTTATGCTTCAAGAATATGTTAGACTACAGTTGAGATCAGTAGAGTCCAATATATATGGGAGACCTTTCCATACCACCTCCCTATACAAACATTTGGCTGTGGGGCTTGTAAAGTCAGTGGTGCAACAATTTATAGATCTGGGTTGCAAATTCATAGCAACTTGGCATATGTCGCCTGTGGAATAGGATTGCAGGATAACCAGGTGTATGTCGCCTACGGAATAGGATTCCAGGATATGTCGCTTTCGAGGGGATACTGAGTTATCAAAGTCGATGTTGTGCTTCAGGGATCATGCCTTACTGTGTTGGGTGACAGCATCCTGCCGATCAAGTGCTAGAGTGCTGATGTCCTGTAGAACAGCAGTTAAAGGGAGCCTATATGCCTACACCTACGAAGAGCCTCACCATGCCAGAGGTGGCAATCATTGATATGGAGTCCCAAGAATGCATCTAAGAAAAATTTTTAAGTGACAAGCAGAGCAATTGATACACGGAGCGAACATCATGAAAAATGGATTGTTAACCAGAGATGTGACTAAAGGAGGGATTGAAGACGATAACGATCTACGCCTGCTTTAAATCGTTCAAAGTCTGAGGAGCTTATTGTTTGGTCCTGAGGAGAGCGTATTGTTCAATCTATAGGTTTAATCTCTTGCAGAGGGATAAAACAGAAATATTTCATCAGTGGCAGAGGGGATACACCAGAGATTTAATCACCTGCAGAGGGAATAACCAGAGAGCATGTTCGAATAGGGTATGACTACTTACGGAAGCGAGTAGGAAATACAATACAATTGAAACATACTACCAGATGGGACGGCCCAAATGCAAATTGTAATGACTGTCAGGGCCTGATTTAAAAGTTACATGAAAGTAGGATCACACACAACTCACTCATGGTGTCCACATCAACATCACCTCGTAGCAAAACTACCGCAGTCCATCACAAACACTTCAATCCCTACATTCGACCCTTGCAAGAATATATAGCACCAACTGGCACCTCTAACGAGGAGGTTTGCTATGTATTTCAACGAGTACAAGGTTGACCTGGAACAGGATGCAGTAAGTGTAGATGGAAGCTCGTAATCTCGAGCACTCACTTAATGAACTGAACCTCCCAGGTGTGGATGGGATCCGCTATGATGATCGACGAACCCAATTCACCCTGGCAAGATATTGGGAAGTGTGAAAGATGCAGACATTCCCAATAACATTAGTAACAAGGTTATGTTGACAGGCTCGTGGACTGACAGTACATTTCAAGGTTGGCAATCTCGATCTCATGGTGGTTCAGGCGCCAATCTTGGCCAATGTTGTCAATGACATCAGCGGCAGTCAAGCTGTGGGACATGTGTCTCCGAAGAAAAGCAAACTTATTTGCGGCCTACAGAAGGCGATCAACAAGTGTATTGAACGTCTTTGTAAAGTGGGCCATCCAACTACTAACCTCTTGCACGAGCGTATGAATGCCGCATTGGAGGGTGCATTGTTGGGCATAGAGATAGACGACATTATGCCCAGGCATGGCTCCAAAGGTGGAGAACCCAAAACACACGACAATGAACAAGATGATGTAAGGCGATGAATTGGTGTCACAATAATCTCGATTGATTATGTTCGTTAGAAGATTCATACCAACGACGATGATCCGACATCTGGCATGCCAGGAGGATATCCAACTGTATAGTGATATTGAGACGTTGACAACTTAAACTACCGCGCATAGAACATACCGAGTTTGCTACATTTGAGGAATATGTTATATGTATGTTCGTGTTCGAGTCACCAGGGACGCAGGAGCTCTTATTTATTTCTTAAACATCGAAAGGAAATCAAAAATAAAGCTCCAAGTCAGCGAAGGCCCACCTAATATAGAGAATGACTTACACATTTAAACTCTGCCGGATAGAGTGCTCCCAGTTGACTATATGAGAAGTATCAAAGTGATAGAATAGCAATATCATAGTACAAGTACAGGGTGCGATAGCTGACAGTACAAGGTCATATTGAATAGTAGAAGAAAAAGAGATAACCAGGAATCCAGGAATCAGCTGTCATCCAACTTTACATCAACTTGAATGATTTCACCTGCGTGCAACCGTAATTTCAATCCTCTGGAACTTTGTATTAGATACCTTGACCAGCGGATGTTGGTCACTCAACCACAATGGATTGTAGAATGCGCTAGGTAGACCCACGACTGCTGGCTGAATAGACTCTCGCTTGGCATTGTGAAGACGCTTTGCGGGCTTGCTTCCCCTTGGAGTGAAGACGGCTGCACCCTGCACGCTGCTTGTCAATGATTTGCATCTCATGACTGAAATTGTCTCTCCAAGGCATGGTCTTCAACTGAAAAACCGGAACCCCGCAATCTTCATCCTCACTTTCATCAGAGCTCATGCCATCTTTATTCAGTGTCTCCACAATGGAGTTCAGATACACCCACACAGGTAGATCCTCCTTTCCGGTCACTTTCCTATCACTGAGTAGCGCCGATGTGAGCTTTTGGCGAGTTTTGAACTTCTAAGGGGCAACTTAACATTTGTCCACTCCGCGGGGACACAAACAAACATGACTTACTGTTGTCCTATGGGACAGGACCCTAGCCATCCGCAATCGCTCGTTTGTATGGTCCATCAGGCGATCTCCCACTTGTCGCATAGTCTTGCGAGTGCCATCACTAAGGACCTGAGGACAGGCTTTTCTCCAGCACCTGCGGCATTGATCAAATTTGTGTGTGATATCACTCCTGATTGACTTCTGGGACCGTCCAGTCCAGTGGTTCCTCTCCTGCAGGGTCATATACAGGGAATAGAGAAGATCGATGACCTTTTGGTTCCATCCAACTTGTGCGTGGTTGTCATATCCCACTGCAGTGCGAGTGGGTCAGGACTGGGACCCATGTCGCCTATGAAAAACGAGATGGTTTCGCGTGATGCTCCCTCGTGAAGTATGTACTCATCATCTTTCGTGAAATGGAACACCTCTTTGAATAAGTCTCGCACATTCACCTGATATTTCATTAGCAACGCTGTTTGAAAGAGCGAATCGCTCACCTTATTCTCTCGATGTTGAGCATCGGTGAAATATTCAACAGGAGGGTCAGCGATTTTACGTCTCGAGTGAGGTCCACGAGGGGACGGTGTCTGTTGAACCTGAAGAGCTTTGTGAAGCGCCTCAGCGAGCATTCCGACCTGTGGCGTGTTCGATCGGAACATCAGCCAATGGCGAAGTCAAGGGACAACCAACGTTGCCACTGGTGGAAGTCTGAGGTTCTTGGTCTGCAAGAGATTCTGAGCGTACATCAGGAATCTGGGAAATAATGGGTGTGATGATAGATACAGAGGGGAGATACATATGTTAACTTACTGGCGAAAACCCTAGAATGTTAGGGCATGTAGCAGCAGGTCTTTTGCCTACGAGAGTTGCCTGTCGGATTTGGTTCTACAAAATTGTTAGAGCTCATCGCACCAACACTTTTAAGACGCACATTCAATGAAGCGATTTTGGAACCATACTCAGCGGCCAGGCGCGTTAATTCCATTTCATTATCAGCCCACTGCTTCTCTCTTGCTACGAGGATCTCGCGTTGATATAAAGCATCTTTCTCTGCCAATACATTATCTCATTCCACACGTGCAGCATTTTGTGCCTCGTCAAAGTCAAGTGCCAACTGGTTCTGCCAATAAAAGTCACAACAGTCCAACCTGCAATATAAACAATGTTCTACCTGGATTGCCATAACTTCATTGTGGTGCTGCCATTCCAATAAGGTGAGTGCCTCGACTTTGTGCACGCTCAAGGTATGCATTCTTGTCACAATACTGCCCGATGATGGATTGCATCTCCGATTCGCATGAGTGAGCATCCATCTGGAGGCGAGTGAGACATGATCATGATGCGAAATGATGCCTTACCTGCACTGTGGCACTTTCGAAGCAAAAGGTCGTGGTAGCTATAGCAGTAGCTCACGCACATCATCACACAGCCCAGATGAATGATCCATTTCCTTGAGAACAACTTTATTTGGCTAAATATATGTACTGTTAGCTGAGATATGAACAGAGGTATAGGAAGGCTGACACGCTCATCCTCCTCCTCTCTCATCCTACGGAGAGCCACCAATGGTTTATATAGTGCCATTGTGAAGTCCTCACCAAGCGAGGTAGGCTCGAGCGGCCGAGTGTGGATCATGGTAGAGGCAGGCTGGGGTGTGGGTGGATATGTGTGCACAGGGTGAAGCTCCTGGAGCGAGTAAGACTCGACAGCTGAATTGGTCGGATCCTCATCAGGATGAGGGGAAAAAAAGCCATCAGGTGGGACATCTTGTCTTGCGAGACTGGTTCAGCATTTGTGGAATTTATCTTTAAAGAACACTCACCTCGATGAGATCATCTAGCCGAATAGAAATGGGCACGGTCTATAGAACAAGTGTACTCTAATATCCAATATCACGGAGGTTTAAGTGTGAAACAACGTGAAACAACACATGACATTGTTAACATTAGAGGTACAACAAAGTTTGAACTCATTCCGTTCATGTCAAATAACTACTTCTGTTCCATCAGACCAAACTACTTCTGCTCCAGACTACTTCTGCTCCAGACTGCTTCTGCTCCACTTCAGACTACTTATAACTATTTCTTCTTCGCGTGTTTCTGTCGCTCCTTAGCGGAGATGTTTTTCAATTGCATCTGAATAAAATCTCCCACTGGCCAACACCCCATATAGTCATGTAATTCCGGAAAGTGAGCGACAGCCTCAATAGGAAGTTAGAGGGAAACAAGTGTAGAAACTGCAGACATACCTCACTCTCAACAGAGGTCAACGCATTAGGTGTTTGGTTTGTCTTGCTCTTGCTAGTGTCACAATATTTATTGATCGATCGGTGGCAATGCTCCTAACGTCGGTATGAATATAAGATTGGATCGTAGCAAAAGGATCTTACCCTTAACTTCTTGAACCGATCAGCATCCCAGTTAAGTGCCTTTTCCAAGTTGTATCCTCCACAACCCAGGCGCCCTGCTTCACCCTCTGGTTTGGGAATTTTGGAGTCATTGGACTCCATTGAAAAGATGGAAGAGCACATTGACATCTGTTCTGGCTCGCCATTCTGGGAAACCTCATCTGCTAAAAATGATACTGACTTGGTGACTTTGGGAGTGGAACCGCGAACGGGGATGGGTGTGGTTGCATGAAACAATGTGGTTGTGAAAACACGCGATGGAGTATGAATGTGTCCCCGCAGCGTATGGGTAGAGAATGCCATCTCTTCTTGTGGAGAGATCAAGATAAACAATGCCGTTGGATAGAGCATCTCTGTGTGATACGTTAATGATGGAAGTTGCTGTGGAGGACCATCCGCCCGATAGAATGCATTGACAGGTGCAGAGGTATGAGGCATGATGGGACTGATCTTACGAGTTAGACGATGCTTTATCCCCAAAGTTTGTAAGGACCCTGATCGGGGACACATGCCCGCTAGGGAGTTACCACAGAGATGTCGTCACAGATTACCTGTTGTTGTCGCCAAGTGTTTTTGTTATTATGTATATCATGTCATCCGACTATGGTATATACATTGTATTAAAGACCTCAAAGATATTAGAGAATTGACTTACATCGTGACCACCAATGTTTTTCCTATCCGCGAAAAAATAGCAAGGAATACTGCCTTGAAGGGCGCCTCGTCGGACACAAGAACGCGATCAATTGCTTGACTGTCTCAAGCAATGGCAGTCTGTTGGCAAGTGGTGGTAAGTTGAATATGCGACAGTCCCATAGATAGACTTACTAGGAAGTAGGCTCGGATGGGATGAGGATTTGGGACCTCAAACGGCGACTTCAGCTCCCTGTCTCCACGTCAAAATGTAGGCCTTCACAATCCAGCCGATCCTGTGACATGTGCATCCTGGATCACCCGCCAAGAGGCGACACGAGAGACATTGTGTTATGGCACAGGACTGGGATTCATCGGTATTTGGCAACAGCAGGGCGAAGGCATGGAGGACTTTGACACCAAAGTGTCAAGAAGAATCGGCACAGGTAAAGAGATCATGTGCCTTACCTATGATCATGCTGGGGACGACACTCGTATTGCTACTGGGACACGGGACAAATGTGTTCAAGTTTGGTCATTTGACTTCAAAGGACCATTAATTCCAATCTTCAGCATTGAGCTCTCTACCACGATTCCATGCGCACAATACACTTCAATCACACTGCAAGTCGAAACTTATTAGTCTTCGGAATGTATGATGGAGAGGTGTACGTCAATACAGCAATCCTCACAATAATTCTAACATACTTTGTAGACATGCTCTTCGGGGCACAGATGGAGTTATTATTGCCACAAACAATGCTGGACCCATGATGTGAGCGATTTCATCAGGAAAAGATTGGCGTTCCTTGCCATTTAACCAAAGTGGGCACACTTCTGTGGACGCCGCCCAAACACTGTTCCTCATCAACAATGTGATGAATGGATTTAGCTTGCACCAATTGGACGATGCAGTGTGCATCCGAACCTACAATACTAACCCAGTCAAAACATTTCCGAAACAAGTAGTGTTCGGCGAAAAGACTGACGTGGTGGTCGGTGGCAGCGACGCAGGTGTTATATACATTTTCGACAAGAATGAAGGAACCCTCAAGCAAGTGTTGAAACATGCCGACAAGGCGAGAGTACAGACTGTTATAGTGCGGTATTTTTATCGAGTTAGAGTAGGCATCTGACAGACTGCAAGACCTATGACGGGACTTACCACAGTATAATTGTTGGGGCAACATCTCAGAACGACACAGAGCCGGTCATCTCCATCTGGAGCCACCAACGGGACAATCTTGAGACGCCACGTCCACTTGGGAGGGCACTCAAAAACTTTGTGCGGGGAATTGTACAGTTGGCTATCGTGATAGCTCTGCTCACATATGTTAGCCATGTCATAAGTCATAAGTTATCATTCGTCCGCAGTGTGACGACTTACCCTGATTGCAGTGTGTTAATGAACACATCGATTTCATTAGAGTCGCTGGGGAATATCTGGCAAAACTTGGCTCGACCACATGACCCAATGAATCATGACATCCGTGTTTGGGTAGAGCAGTATATTGAGCACCGAGGGGAGATGGTAGTAATCTCGGATGAAAATAGGATACATACTGGGTGAGGAAAGACTGGAGTTGACAATGACATGGGGCATGATGGGGAGTCGCAGGCCATTATCCTTTTCGGTATCTAGTACAGTGTCACTGTGATGAATCGATTCAATACACCAAATCAAGTTATGCACGCGGGCACGAATTACCATCTGTATCATGATTGCGATGAGGAGGCGAGCGCCGACTCTACGTTCTGAGCGCACAAAAAGCTATAATTAGAATGCCCAATGTCCGAACGTTCAAGAGTCTAAGTCAATACTATAGGAAACAGACTATGAAACAGACTACGAAACAGACTATGAAACAGACTAAGAAACAGACTACAAAACAGACTACTAGCTTAGCTATATGAAAAGTAGAGCTATAGTAGCTAATGAATGCCTCCCTTAAAGTGAAAATCTGAAAGAAGTCGACAGTGTGAACAAACACCATTATATAGAGAACGACTATAATCCAAACTCCGCCGGAGATTTACTGAAGCGCCCATGTGACCAGTCTCGAAAGTTCTGAGATGTTCTGTTTACATAATCATTGCCCGCAACTGGGTTTCAATTGTGTAAGTCATTCTCTATATCATGGCCGTCTTCTCAAAGTTATCTTTTTTCCGACTGTCTTGTACAAGAAATGTAAATACATAGAATACATAGAATAGCACTGATTAGTAGCGGGCGATCATCACCTATTCTTTATATTCGCGCACACGCACCCAGTATGCTCCCTGAGTTTGGCAGGCGGGAGGACTCAGGTTTTCAACTCTGCGCAAAAACTAAAGTCCACCACAATACCTCATAATGGGTAATGTTGCGCTAGTCCACAATTAGTCGTTCACTACAAATACTGATCTCATGCCTTGATAGTTTTCTTTCCGCTACCACTACCTCAACACATGATTGAACTTTGCGATACTATACTTAGTGTAGACTTAACGTATTGAATACAGTACAGTGGCTCAAAAAACTGTCCGCATGTTTGCACTATTTTCACTATTTACATTATTGTGTATGAATGAACAGGTATATCCAGAGCATGCCAGTGGGGTATTTTGTAGTACCCCTTCAGGGCAAGATTTCGAGCCCTTACCTGTGGGAATCCATTGTAATATGGTGGAGCTATGAGCATTACAAAATGATGACTCATGCGGACAGTTTTTTGACCCAAATATTTATACAGATAATCAAGTGTTCTGGTATTTTGTGTGACCTCCCTTGGCTTTAATCACTCCTTCTATCTTTCTAGGCATACTTTCAATCAATTTCTGACAGTCCTCTGCTGTAATATTTCCCTACTCCACTGTGACTCTCTCCCATAACTCCCATGCCCCTTTAGGAGGGTGGTCATAGGCTAAAAGCCTCTTCTTAGGTACTCCTGATAGATGTTCAATGATATTAATATTAGGGGATTGTGCTGGCCAGTCAAGGAGATGAATATTGTGCTCTTCAAACCATTCTCTGGCTCTCCTGGATGTATGCTTGGGATCATTATCCTATTGAAAAATGATATCTTCTTCATTAATTTCTAATTCTGTCATGCTAGGCAGCAAGTGGTGGTTGAGAATGCCCACATACTGCTCAGCATTCATCCTCCCCTCAACTTCTGCAAGAATTACCACACCCATTCCACTCCATACAGCCCCATACCATTAGAGAACCTCCTCCAAAATTGAGAGTTTCATTAATCTCTCTGTCTGTAAGAGGCCCCCCCTTCTTTTTCCACACATATACCTTCCCATCTGACCCAATTCTATTGATTTTAGTCTCATCCGACCATCCGACCAACTTCCAGTCCTCTACAGTCTAGTGTTGATGGGCTAGGTCAAACACTAGTCTTCTCTTCCTGTAAGTGATGGAAAGAAGAGGCTTTTCTTTTTGTTACAGCCCTAAGATTGGCTTCCTTAAGGACATTTCTTACTGTTTGTGAAGAAACTGGAGTAGTGATGATGGAATTGATATGATAAGTGACTTGGACAGCATTATTAGCCTTTTTCTGTGGTGATATGTTGGATAATGACCCTCGTATCAGTAGAGGTGAGTTTGGATGGACAACCTCCACTGAAGTTTTGCTTATCTAGGTGACATTCTTTGATGAGCTTAGCTACAGTAGACTTGCATACACCAGTTATAGAGGCTATTTGATGAGTGGAGAGGCCAGCAATAGACAGAGACAGGATATTATCACTTTGAGCAGGGGAGATGACTTTCATAGTGATTATGACTATGATATATGGGACACCCTTATTATATAATTAGAAATAGGTGTAATAATGTCATAATGACACCACTTCATAATTTATTTAATAGTGACATGGATTTATGGTGTCATAACTCATAATTTATAGAATTTAAATCTAGGGTCAAAAAACTGTCCGCATGAGTCAATCATTTTGTAATGCTCATAGCTCCACCATATTCTAAATGGATTCCCACAGGTAAGGGCTCGAAATCTTGCCCTGAAGGGTACTACAAAATACCCCACTGGCATGTCTGGATATACCTGTTCATTCATACACAATAATGTAATAGTGAAATAGTGCAAACATGCGGACAGTTTTTTGAGCCACTGTATGTGACATTTAAGTTCGTTTGTAATGCTGCTGAAACCAATTGTGTAGAACTACAGAAAGAATGTCTAAATGCGCTGCATTGAATGAATGACGCACCTATGGGCGAAGCGCATCAGAACAGATGAAGGTGAGTAGCAATATGATATTGTCGATCTTGTTATTCATGCAAGCGTATCACAGGGAGTCAGAGTCAGACCTCAGCCCTGGCTGGATGAGGGGTGCGTGGAGAATTTTAGAAGAGTTCCTTACCACTGACATGATGTACTCTCAGATGGAGGAAGCCTTTCTATCTTACCTCAGTAATCAATATTCTGAAGACAACTGGAAGGAATCACGAGATGCGCTGTTCTCCGGTGACGGTGATGACAATGTCGCCTTGGAAAACCTTCGCATTGTAAAGGCGAGGCACATACCTCCGGCCTTCTGTACACCCAAAGATCATTCTGTTATGGGCAGCCAATTGTCCCGGGCGCGCGTTCGACCTTTGCATAGACCAGCCAAAGTAAGTGAAATGTTCTGATACCTTGATCTATATCTACTAAACAGCAACCGAAGTTAAAAAATCCCTACCTCAATCTGGATGCAGAAGATGATGATGAGGAGCAGGAAACGGAGGAGCAGGAGCAGGAGCAGGAAGAAGATGACGACGGCCCATCTGAGTTGTGGAAGGTTTCACGCTTGCCAGGATCATCATCGGCCACTAGGTTCACCGCGGTCATCAATGACCTCTCGAATAGATTCGAGGATACACAGCAGAACTCATCGCAAGATCACCAGCATCTTCCCTCCTCGATATCTGGCTTGATCGCTTCGACTTCAGCTCGATCGCAAGATGGGAGGATGTATCTCCTTCATGTCAACCATAAGTCTTTCTAACAACGTAATGTATCATTTTTCACCGATAAATTACAGGAAATGTCACAGACTATATTGCTCAACACCTTCGGAAGAAGAACTTCTGCGTTACAGTGTCAGCTTGGCTAGCAGGCCAGCTTTACCTGGTGGCAGACAGCCCGAAAACCATCGCCAAATCCCTTTCTTTATCACTGTACCTCACCATGAAAAAATACATCTATATACCGGATGAAGAACGTGAAGTGGTCGAGCGGTCTTGCGCAACATTTCCCAACCCAGCATGGGTGAGGTTCAAGCATGACAAGTACAAGGGCGACATAGCCCAAGTCTTCGATTCTGACTTACCGAACGATTTTGTTGTGGTCTTAGTTCCCCCACAGGAGTTCCCCTATCCCATGCCTCGGGGATCTCGGTCACTACTCAACCGATCCCGCCTTCCGAATGGGGACACAGTCTCCAACATTAATCGTGGCAAGGAAGTTGTAGGATGCAAGTACAAAGGAGAAAGATACTATATGGGCCTCCTACTTAAAAGTGTTCATCGTGATCGCCTAGAACGTGTTGTCTGCCCTCATGCTGACGACATTCAACTCCACCTACAATCTGGGTGGGGCCAATCCTTTCTCAAGTCAACTGTAGTTGTGTTTGCCATGCAGTTCTTGCGCGTAGGCGATTGGGCCAGGATTCTCAAAGGAGACCTTAGTTCAGAAATTGGTCCGGTCATTTCGACCAACCATCCTGCTGGTGTTGTCACCTTGGAGCTGACCTTGAGTGGTCGCCGAAAGGAAATAGACATCCGATTAGAGGACATAGAGTGCGTGTTTCAGGTTGGCGACACAGTTCGAGTGGTAGCAGGTCCATACTTAGGTGTGGAAGGGCACATCATTCAAATAGTAGATGATATATTTCGTCTTTGTCAGGACGTCTCGAAGGAAGAGGTAAATGTCTTGTCAATTTTTTTTAAAAAAAAACATCTAATACAAGGCATAGTTGGAAGTTTCCAAGTACTACCTAGATCGTCGCCCTCTGAGTCACACGCTGCAAGCACGGCTGCCAACTCAGCAACTTTTTAACCCTCTCCCTAATATTGAATCTATTCAAATTGGGGATTCCATGGATGTGCTTGTGGGGGAGCACATGGGGAAATCTGGCATCGTGCGCTGGCTCTCCAAGGGAGGGAATTATCTGTGGTTCCAGGACAGATTGTTGAATATCTCAGTTCCTGTTGCAGTTGTTCAGCGGATCCCCAACCTCCAGACACTGCAGTTTACGCAAGACAGGGATTATGATGTCAAGCCTGGAGATGTTGTGAGAGTTGCCCGTGGGCCAGAGTATCCGACAAAAGGGGTCATGCGAAGCATTGACTTTTCAAACGCTCACTTGACCCTACTCTCTGAGATTGACCGCTTGCTAGTTAGTATTAATTCTCCTCGACTTATGCATGTCTGACTTCTGACAGGTTGACGTTCCCATCGGATTCGTGATCAAAGTACACAACGCCAACTTGGATGTGTTCAAAAAGGACATTGGCCAAGAAGTTTTCATTATTGGGGGTGACCACAAGGGCTACCAAGCCACGCTGTACAGTTTCACCTCCGAGAATTGTACCGTTGCCGTGCATGGGCAGCGGCACACCACAATCCAACTCAAGGACATTGCTACCAGGTAAGCGACACACACATGTTTGTGATGAATTAATTTCATAGGTATCTAGGTACGGAATGAGGTTGAACAGTACCATGCTCGAAGGAACCGACATGTTATCTTTCTGCGAGATGTGGAAAAGATCGTACTTAGCCCCGCAACCTCGAAGCACCACCCCCCCCCTGAAAAGGTTCCCTTGAGCTCATCAGCTTCCATCGTAGATCCTAGCATGTCATCATCTACCTGGACTGCCTGGACCGCCAGCCCCGAGGGTCCTTCGTCTAGCCTCAATCCCTCACAGATGGCCGAACCTGACCCCTGGACTGTCAACATGCTGGATAACATTGATGCTAGCATGGAGGAACCCAAAGAGAGTGAGTCCTTCAATAGAACTGTCCACAACATTCCCACTTATTTGATCCTATGCCCGTTAGCTTGGTTGATGAACAAGGAGTTTGCTTCCAAATTCACCACTTATCACGCAATGTTGAAAGTCTCGCCCTCCTTCATGGGAGGCAGGCTACACAACCGATTTGTGTCGACGGCTTGTCCTGACCCCTTCCTCAGTCTGAATGGACCCGCCCCCGAGGGTTATGTTGCAGTGTTCTGCTCATTGAATGGTGCAGGCGCTGCGATTCAGCACTATCATATACCTGCCACAGATCTGAGCGCAGCTCCCCCACGCAAAAAAAGCAACAGTGTATTGTTCTGCACAGAAGTCATCGCAGTTCTATCTCCAATGTAGTTAAGTGTCACCTCAAGAAGAACACTGTAGACATCGCAATTACTCCGTCGACATTTATCAATTTGCATTTTGATCAGATTTGTCTTGTAGAGCAGTCACGCATGACTATGTAATACCAAATACCATTACCACCTTACCATAATCATTACCTTAATAATATGCTGAATGCCCAATGAATCCCTTATGAACGCGCGATGAATGCCCACTGGATCCACATGTCATTTTCCCATGCATCAAACTTAGCATTTCCCCTATCACATTTCATCGCAAGAAAATTTTGGGTTTAACTGTCATGGGAAATGCCTATCATTATATAATATTTTACACAACATTTTTTTGCGCTCAAAAGTTTGTATTTACCTTTTATTACAAAATTTCAAATGTATATTGATATTTTCCTGGTTGAAAATCTCAAATATTGAGACAGGGCATAAAATGTTTGTCAAAATGTGTCACTTTGTATTGTCCTTTCCCCGTTCATCCAAATTTCTCGTTGTTCTCAAGTCGAAATTCGAAGTGAAAATCCTTGATTTATCAACCCCATTTCGATTGAAATCTTGCTTGTGTCAAAACTCCGAAACCGCCGGTGTGTGAGTCTTATAATTACTAGGTAACAGTCTACAGTACACCCAATAATCGGTGCTAGTAGGCGATCCATTTGCATGAACACCTATCCAAACGTCCTAACCTCATTCCCCTTCGTCCCCAGATACCTCTCCGTCTACACTCGCACAATCCCCTCACGTTTCGTATCATCATTCATCGCGGAATGCACACATGCAGCGGGCTTGCCCTCAGTAGCCAAGAATGCCTTCACAAGTGCACTCCCGAATGAAGTAATAATTTTGTTCCTTCATCAGCACAGTGATGATATCGGGTCGTGAACTTGGAGTTACGCCTTTTACATCACGCAGTATGTTATATGATGCTAATTCTCCAATGTTCACTCATACCTTCGTTTATCAAGTCCCTTTCCAGGACAAAGCATTTAGAGATCCGCGAGGTACGATGAAACCACTCACCACACACAAGTACTGGTTTCTGATTCCGTCTCAAGAAGTCTCGCTGTTCTTAGGTCCTCAGAGCACGCGATAGCATTTTTAGAGCCTGGTATGTGATCCAATTCGAGAATACGCTACCTTCTCCATCATTCACCTACATACAACGCCGAGGTCGCTGCTACCGCTGTCTGCTGTCGCACTCATCGTAAGCACGATGAAGGATGCCATCAGCCACGACGTAGACATTCAACTTCGGATCCTAAAAACCTTAGTTTTCTTGATCGCCAATTTCCTTCCATACACGGTGAGCTTCTTGGAGAGGTACGTTCTGTTCGTTCATCTCATCATTTATCTCAAACGCATTGCTTATGATCGCGGCAGTCTCTTCAACAGGTCAATTGGCCATGTCTATTTTTGAAAGCAATGATCGTCTAGAAAGCAACAATATCCGGATCTGTTTGAGGCGACCCTTCCGGGCGGTATCACCAAAGTGTTAGGGCCATATACCAAAGATACGTTCTCAATCGTTGAGGATGTCAGTCTCCTCGCAAATCCAGAAAATCAATGTCTTGAAGCTAACTACCTACAGAAGATGTTCGCATTCAAGTTGGAGTTAATCTGTACTTATGAACCACCACGAACTGTTCAGGAAGGCAAGTCAGTCAGTCACTCGGAGCTATCTCTTTCTGACCTTCTTCGCAGCACTTGGAGCTTCTCATCTTTCTGCAACACGACCTTTGTCCACTAATTTTTCTCTCACAGATATGTCTTTCCGTCGACACTCCGATGTACCCGCGTTTTTCCTTGACACTCAAGCCATTTTCGTTAGAGCTGAAGAGAAGCTTAAATTTCCTAATACTTTTCAGAATGATAACCCGACACCGTAAATCCTGACCGTTCTGGCTCACGTCCAATATGGACAAGGGTTCTCGCCGCGGAGATCATCAGAGGGTACGTCCTGATCCTGACCTTAACGCCACATACCTTGTATTGATGCCTTTTTTCCGGGTATGTAGCGATGCTGAGCTCGGTCGAAACATCCAGGACCACTATGGTACACAACAATCGGACTCGAACGTCTTCAGCTTTCTAATAGAGCGTATTGTTGCGAGAAACCTGCTCTACTGTGAGTGAGCATGCGTATGATGGGAGTCGAATTTTCTCATGCGGGTGATAATGCCACAACATCCAGTTCCAACGGTCTGGACGCTGAACGTCAGCGGGGTTGTTGGAATGGTGGTCACGGTTCTCAGTGCTACCGTATCAGGAGTCATCGGGATTGTTGAGTCTGGCGTTGGTCTGAGCGTGCAGAACTGGTTGCTCTGGTTGATCTAATGCGGAGCACACGCTCAATTAGTCTGTTCCAGACGGTGGGGGAATAGCCGCTTCAGCGCATCGATCGTCTGATGGAAATCCTCATGGGTACGTCTCTCCCTTTTTGCCGTCATTTTTCCTGAATGATATACAGCCGTTCTTACTTACCAAATCGATGAACTACCACCCGGACATTTACTGTTTGAGTCCCGTTCCGGTAGCTACATTTTATGCATTTACTGAACGACGTTGTTTAATTGACCTGACAAGTAGTCGTCTTGGACGCCATAACGGACATCAACTTAGCGCCATCTGGCGTCATATCTCTCACGACACGATCTCTCAGAATTCACCGCGGTTCCATTTTTTCGCTGCATTTCATGCGCCCATATTCCCTCATACCTCTCTGGAAACGCTGGTGGCAATTTCGTCTCGAACACAATGTCCATACATTGCGCTGTCCAAGAAGCTCACGCCGCTTATCGTTGAGTTGTACCTCCGCCAAGGATGAGCTTGAGATGGGACTTTGGAAGCTGTCTTCTCGGTGTGTATCATCGATGCTGTTCTTGGTCCTCAAACATTCATTTGGTTTCATATACAGGGAAAGTATGACTGTTCTGCAAACATCCTTCTTTATGGAAGACTCCGTCAGAAGAATGGCAGCCTTCGGCGACTGTGCGTAGTCACCAATCTGGTTGACTTCATCTAGTAATAAAACTTATTTCCGATATGCGGGTTAAGGGCATATGGTGGCAAATTATTGAAATCTTCCGGGGAGGTGTTTTGGTTGACTGGTGCGTATCTTATTCTTCTGCCGTGACTATCATGTTGATTTCTCATACCAAACCTTGTTTGCAGCACTGTCACAGTCTCTCGCTCGAAGATCAGGAAGCGGAGGAACACTCCGATCTCTCCCTCGCCGGCTCATTGGAGATTGGTCTCGTGCTATATCCGGGAGACACGGGAGTTCCTGATCGCCTCATTGCACAATTGACGAAGACCTTGCACCAGGATGGCATGTATAAGTCGAGCATCTATAGATCCCTCACGTCCTGTTTCACCCTCGACAGATGCTGCGGAAGCATCAAACGACTCTCGGGACTTGCACGACGTCAAGAATGTCCTGGCGTCCTGGTTCCGAATGGGTATTTCTTTCTTCTAAGCAAGTGCTTACCACGAGCATTTGCACCGTTTTCCAGTTCCAGATCGTGATGTGAGGACCTTCGAGCTCCATCCAAAACATCATTCCAACCACATCGTCCACGATCTGTATGAACGCGCTGGTCATGGGGAACGAGGTGAGGGTGCGCAGAATAGAAGATGAGGCTTCCGGGCGCTGGATGTTGGAAGAGATTGTGCGAATGTATACTTCTATGTAGCCAGAATCGGTTGCGCTGCATCCAAACATTTGTTATATATAAGACGCAAAGCGAAACACGACCAGGACGCACGGGTCTTCATCAGTTTTAACAAGGGCGATGAGGTCTTGGGATGGGCCAATAGCAAAGTCTCTCGCTGAGATGCCTATGTCGTTCCGAACCAGCGTGTGTGCAGGATCGGACGAGGATAGTAACCAGCTAGAGATGAGGCTTCGAGAACCTGAGTGATTGTGAATACCCCCCGAAGAGGTCTTCGCGAATACGCCTCCTACGAGCTCGTATGCTTGGCAGAAACCAGGCATGGGTACGCGAACCTCTTTCTTCAACTCAAACAGGGCCCACGCACGACGGAGAGTTCGCAGTTATTCTAAACGCTCAGACATCGTGAGGGCGCTCGGGGGGCCATCGAGCATACAATCAAGGGCAAGCTCGATGTGATACTAGAGTTCTGTGGAGGAATCGATCACCTTGTTCAATTCGTGGCAAACCTGAAAGGTAGTAGATAAGTTCAAGGTCACGAACTGGCAGAACTTTGAGAGTACGTGGGTAGACTCTACCATAGACTACGCGTAGAAAATTATAGAAAATCCGGGAGCATTACTAATTCTTTTCGTGGAAAGTGAGCCGAATCCATAGACCATTCGTAGACCATTCGTAGACCATTCGTAGACTTACGTAGACTTTCCGTAGATCGACCAAACAACTTCAGCGGAGTTTATTGCCTCGGCTGTGATCATTGCCTGGAACAGCGTCGGGCATATATACGGCAACGGCAAGCCAATGTTTTCGCCATCTGCCCCCCCACTATGTCACTTTGCCTGGAGCAGCGTCTGGCGCAACGGCAAGCCAATGTTTTCGCTATCTGCCCCACCGCTATGTCACTTGGACCTACACCTGCTACAAGTTAGACTGTTACTAAATCAATGTGCACAATATGTGCACAATATCCAGGACGAGTCGCCGTCTCAGTATAAAATTTGTAGTATGTTCACAGTGACTTTTCTTCGTAGGTTGTTTCACTGATGTGGTATGACTGATACGGTCCTGTGTACCAAAGCTGACTGCTGCAACTTGAAGCAGGGTACTCAGCCACGGAAGGCCAACAGGAACTGCATACGACGCTACTGCAAGCAGTGTTGTGAGGTGGTGGGAGGGTGTAGGGTCCACCGAGTCGCATCCATATCTCCTCCAGTTGCTGCTCAACAGCATTGAAGCTCGCTCATACCACCGCTTGCCACCGTTAACCCCACGTCTACTCAGCTTGACCACCCTCCAGTTACTATACCTGAGGGCCCCTCGACTACATCCCAATCTTTAACTACCACTCAGTCACTCCCAGCTGCTTCACGAGTTTATGCCCGGCCGTTAGATCCCAATTACGCACGGAACTATGTTCTTGGGCACCAGTGGACGTTGGTGGCTGAACAGCGCTTTCAAGCCGACCAAAGTCTGAGTATCATGATCCGCAATATGATTGATGTAGTCCTCTGGTTGAAGGTGTGTCTTCTACATTTACTTGATGGTTTCTTGGCGCTGACTCGAATAATGCTAGAACAACGACCCTCCCCACCTGGTGAGGCTTACATGCACCACACCTGGAAAGTTCGTGCCAGGAGACCATTCGCTATTGATGAGATTCGACCTCGGAGACTATATCGCAGTATATTGCAGTGATCAGCATGCCTGGATCGAGCAAGACATCAAGACTCCACTTCTCAGTCCCCCGAATTCAACCATCCTCCTGCGCTCTATTGATCTCACTGACAATCACATGCTACACGGATTCGCTGAGAGGGTCTTATCCCTTAGTCGCACGCCTGCGACCGTCCAATCTCCGTCAAAGTGGGCCTTTAGTGCCACGGGTATGCATCTCTCCCGATTGGATGGGATCACCTCGCCGTTGAAGCGGCAGAGGAATTCCAGTAGCAACAATGCTGCGAGCCCGGTTCTCATCTCTCCGCAGTCGCCCACTCCTTTACCACTTATCGAATCACCTAGTCCCACTGCGACGTCACCTTTGTCACTCACCGCTGGTGACTCAGACATGTCACCTGCGCCAGCCACGGTCCAACCTAATGCCTCTGCTACTGTCCCTCCAGGTGCCCAAGCACGATTTCCTTGGAAGTATGCATGCGATATGGTTCCCCGTATTCAGCTCTTCGTTGATTTATCAGACGATCAGATGATCCAGACCCTCTTCACTACTACTTTTCCGAATTGCACCTATACTAAGGCGACATTTTATAAGCATCGTGCCGCTTATCGGGCAGCTATCAGGAACTCGGGGGATAAGGTGGAATATGCCGTCAATGCAGGATATAGTCCCGCTGGCCTGTGGAACACTCTCTTGGCAGAAATCAAAGCTAACACCCTCAGTCTTACTGGTAGTAATGGCCTGGGTAGCGTCTCAAACTCGGATGCGAAGTGTAAGTGTAATCTGATTTACTAATTCCACGATTGGCTAATCCTTGTCCTTCAGGTCATATACTGCCTCCGAGTTTACTACCAATGGACCCATCTACCACTGACACTGAATTACTCCTTACTCCGAGTTTACTACCAGCAGACCCATCTACCACTGACACTGGATTACTCCCTACTGACTTAACCAGTGATATGAGTGATGCTCTCGTGTCACTATTCCGGAGCATAGAGGAGATGAACCGTGATACCATAGCAACCACCAATTCTGAATTTCCATTAGATTTTACGAGTTATCCCCAAATCGATCCCTTTCCCGTCGATACATTTCCTGCTTGGTTAAATGATCCCTCTCCTGTAGATTATTCGTTTATGGGACCTGACGGTCAAGCCTTACCATCCTTACCACCTTTTCAATTGGACTAATTATCGCACCGAAAGTTCTACTAGTTGATTCAACTGTTTATTATCCATGAAAATGTGACCTCCTTCAGAGTCCGTCCGATGCAGGTCTTGCTCCGCCAAATCTATGGGATTTTCCAGTCGACCGACAACACATGGGAGCTCATCCATTACAGGTTGCACGGTGTACCAAAATCATTCTCCAGTCGACCGACAACGCATGGGAGCTCATCCATTACAGGTTGCATGGTGTACCAAAATCATCCCTGTTGACTGATGGTAGGTCCACTATACAGCAACCCCGAAATGGTTCATAGAATGTATCCCCACCTACCGCGAGTCAATCCGGTTCCGGCGCATCGTCCAGCATTCAAGCTAACTTTACTTTGAAAATGTGTGATTTGGGACCAGCTCTGAAGGTGGCATATGTATGGCGCATGCAGCCTCGGCTTTTTTGGGGATCTATTGGAGGCAGGGTTGCTGTAGTGTAAATTTCGAAGATCCGCACATTAGACTTGAATGCTGGAGGAAGAATTTCAAAGATCCGCACGTTAGACTCGAACGCTGGAGGAAGAATTTCAAAGATCCGCAGATGGCGCTGCGCGCCATCACAAAACTCTTAAGACTATGCTCGTGCCTCGATAGAGTGACAACATGCACACAAGAGATAGAATTATAACAAAAATCTAGACAATGTATGTAGTGCGAACTATGTAATTATGTAATGCGAACAGCGCCGGTGCACTAGTCACTGCCAAACAGAGCATCCATAGAAATCGTCCAAGGAGAATGTCCTCGTCTCTCTGACTCTGAGATAACATAGCGGTTCCGGCGTTTGATCATTTCATCGAGATAAAAGTTATACCGGTGTACAGACATGTCCCGCAGGATTGCCTGATACCCACCTAGCCATACATTTGTCTGTTCACAAATCGAGGTATTGAATTGCCACTTGCTGCTGGAAATGAGCTCTGGGAAAGCAGCAGGGTTGCAGTGCTGCTGACAGTAGGTGTCAGTTTCCTTGTGTTTCGAGTTGAAGTGAAACACGTCCACAGGCATCCCTGTTGCGGCGAAGTGGTCATCACCAATAGCATCTTGGTGAGCACGGAGCTTGCAGTTGTTGTCGAAGACGAAAAATTCAGGTGTTGATGCGGCAGTAGGGAATACCGTCTTTGCAAATTCCTTGAGTTTAAACGTTAAGGGTTAGCGCGCGTCAGTGAGACTGTATATAACTCACATTAACAGCGGAGACGGCCTTGGACCCAAAAAATGTAGCCCGTGCTAATATCACCCCACAAGGCAGCATGATAAGCTGCTCATTATGGGTTCGGTGTCGACCAAACCTTGCTCTGAGGTGTCTGTTGCCGTTCTCCGGCTTACCGTCACACTCAGAGTCAAGGATCACCTCAAGATCTTCGTCTGCGCTGTTAGAGTTACTACCGCCACTATCAGAGGCTGAAGGAACAGAGTCCAAGGGCAATGTAATGCCAGCCCTCTTGAGCCGCGCTCGCAGCTGGAAGAGAGCTTTTGCAGGCTTGAAGTAGGCGTCTTCAAGAGCCTGGTGGTCCACATTGCCACATGTTCGAGATCCAGTGATATGGAGCTCATCACAGCCATCGACCGCGCACCACTGGTTCAAGTTTTGATGGTCTGGACAGAAACGATGACGGTTGGTCATAAGCGGGACTTTGCAGTCATGCACTGCGCAACAAGGGTGCCCGATAGTATTACCGTCACAAACAGCTGCTTGGATCTTCGCTGCGGCGTGGAATCAATCTGAGTATGACGCCTTGCGCTTAACAAATGATTGACTTACTTTTTGGGTCGTCGCCGATGACGATGAAGCATAAGTCACAGGCATGCGGGTATGCTTCCTGCCCAATACCTTCCATTTCTTTGTTGCGCTCACTCAGCGCAACGTCAATTCGGGTCCGTTGTTGCTCATCGTGGGGAAGAACGAGGCAACTGTTATGCTCTGCCTTCTCCAGTAGCAGTGAGTAGATAAAAAATCCGTTCAGGACGTCAGTGTCGCGCATTCGAAGCCATGCATGCAAGCCGAACGAAGGCCGTGAGGTCGGAGAAAGTGAGATCAGACGCATCCAAGGATGCAAGCAACTGACGGATGTCCATCATGAAGGGGATCAGAGGGACGTCGATGATGGTGATGAGGATGAGGATATATGTCGCTAATAATGTTGTTTGGTCGTTCTACGTAGACTCGCGTAGACTGCGGTAGACTGCGGCAGACTGCGGTAGACTGCGGTAGATTCTGCAGAGTTATCCGAACTGAGTCTACCAATTTTCTACGCGAGTCCACGGTAGATTCTACCCATGCACCTTACATGCCCTCCGAACTGGGTAGCATGCGTACGGAGGAGCACCGCAAGATAGACCGGCAATCTAGATGACGAAGAATTTCTACCAGTAGCTTAGAAGGGAGATGGATGAAAGCAGGTGTTTCCTCCACGTCTGCATTGCTAATGGGTACCCTGCCCACTATTGTGGTCTGCTCTGTACAGAGCTTCGGTGCGATTATAGTAGGGGAAGACCTGATTATAAGTACTAGCCGCGAAAACCAATGTAACTTTGATGCGGGACCTTGGTGGGACCCAGTGATCAGAAGTTACTGGACTTATCGGATCAGAGTGTTGCGGCAAATGCCGTGACCACTGCTCAGTGCGACTGCTAAGTTCTTGGTGCTCAACGTTGCAACTTTTGGTCCATCGATGCAATTTACACTTGGCCACATCTACGTTCTCCTTATCAAGAAGCGCTTGAGCGTCTATAAAAACATTGTCACGGTGGGACGCTCAGTGATTGTGTAAACGGACGTCTAGAGTCTAGACATGCAAGGCAGTTGATTGATCATCATTTGCACTTCATTATTATACAGGGATGCGATGGTGGGTGCTAATCTTAAACGCTATCGCTCTACTGACGGCTATTGTAGATCGTTCCTTGCCTAGTTACAATCCCCCTCCGAGGCACGCACAACGTCAAGACTGCCTGGGTGATTTCCCCACCACGGCTCCTTCTACCAAGGACGGTTTTTTAAGGACTTGCGTTCGTTGGGATCGACCTCCTTCAGCATCTCAGCATTCCGCCGACCTTACTACACACGACACTTGGCGCATTCATATGTGAGAAACTCGCTCCAACGGTCCAACCAAAGAAGATGTGGTACCGACCTACACCAGCTATAGAACCTACAATGACGCGTAGCTCGGCGTTCATCCTTGTGTAATTCTCAGGGCCAAGAGCGAGGATATGTAACGTTCGCCGGCGTTGAATTTTACTGTCAAGCGACTCATTCTATGTCCAAGCTACGCGACCTTCGATCTCGCCAAAGAAGTCGATCGACATACATGAAAACCGGAAATCTCCATGTATATCGATCAGCGTCTTTGGCAATTCGATAGCATTGCACACCGAATTATCTATACTGACGAACAACTTCGATAGGCGGTCATATTCAGCTGCAGTTTGGACCATTCGAACATCCAGGCTATGTATTACTTCTGTGTCCCACGTCCCCTTACCAAGACCTCTTGTGCTTCAATGCTCGTTGACTTTGCAGGAACCTGTTTTCAGGATACTTCAAGACAGGTGGTACTCCCTTCGACAATGCAACATCTTTGGACAATGAGACAACTTTAGCTGGATTCAATTGGATCCGGAACCTTGATGCCATATTGTTAACGCTACGCTATAGCACTCCTTCACGCCCTCTTGCATGCTATCACTGTTAATCGTTCCACGCCCTGACGAAAGCAGGCACATAAGAACCCGGACTAAGAAGGCAACGGGGAAGAACAGGCTCACTCAGGTACTGTGGAGGTGAGACAACTGCTCATGGGCAGAAGAAGTCCCCACTGTCTTCCACTACACAGCACTTCTTACAATCACAGGGCGTATAGGATATAATTAGGTCATAAGGTCCACATACAAACCCGAAGTCGTTGCCGTTGTTAAATCCTTTGATGCCTAATGAGCACCCGACTTGATCTATGGATAGCCGTAAGCACGTGGTCTGAGGTCAGCACTAGGCCGCAACAGTACTCACTAGGGTTGTCGCAGGATAGGTTCATAGGGGTCTATCGTGAGGTCTTCGGATGCGATGACTACGCCGGCCATCACTGCGGCAGACAGGATCATAGTGGTGAGCGACGCGAATTTCATAGCAGAACTTCTGGAGGGTGTTTACCGAAACTTGAAGCTGGTACACTAGCTTTTATACACCAGGTATTGGGGAAGCCGAAAATCTACATGTGCTTGCATAACTGGATACTTGGGGGTAGAATGGCATGTGCCAGCTCATGCATCGCGGCATAGTTTTCTTCAAGGCCTCAAGAGCGCAGTCACAGACACATTCGCCCAATCCACCCATTCGCATGATGTGGCAGACGCAATTTGTCAGTTCCATACGTCTACAGTGGTCAATCAGGTCGGCTGAAACAGGCTAAAACATTTGTTTGCAGTCAGACCCCCAATCACCGGCAGCGAGTATGATCTGTGACAGTATACCACGCTAAACATCCCACTCAGGAAGCTGGTATTTTTTCAGTTATGGTCTTGCAATGTGGGGGGCCACTAGTGCTCACTAATAGATGCAGGGACCCTACTGGGGTCACTTTTTAGTATCATTTTGACCCGCGTTCAAGCATCGTTCATACAGGGTTAGAGGGGTAGGTACATATCATTTCACGTCTTCTTTTGCAGCGTGAAGTGTATCAAATATTCCACTTTGTGTGCGCTGCGCTAACATCCGACAGCACCTAGTGTGTCACAGGCTTAAGCGGAGTAGAAGGTACACAACGCTCGCTATGTGGACGAGTGAGCAACAATACATGCTTGAAACATACTCACTTCTGAAATTCATCAGACGACTGGCCAGAAGGTGTGTAATGAAAGTGCATGAACTCAGAATCTCTGTATCTCATGTAACAACATCAAGCTAAGCAGCAGGATGTACGGGACTCCCACCCTCGAAACGTCCGCTGGGAAGGAGCGTGACTTTGAACAAGACTACTACTGGCACTCACTTCGACAATGCGACATCACAAAACATCTTTTGGACAACGAGAACCTGACCGGATTTAACTTGTTCCAGAACTTCATACCATATGTTATTGACATATTGTTAATACTCCGCTACGGCACTCTTGCACGCCCTCTTACACGCATCTTGTTCCATGCACTGGTGGAAACAAGCACATCAGCACTCGGACTAAGAAGGTAATGAGGAAGGACAGGCTCACTGACGCACTAGGGAGGTTAACAACGCTCAGGGTCATCCGCAGCTGAAGTTACTCGCATCGTCTTCTACCACACAGCAATTCTTACAATCACAGGGCGCATATTCTATAATTTTGCCAGTAGGTCCACATCCATACCCGAAGTCGTCGCCATTGTTATACCCTTTGAGGCCTGTTCCGCACCCTACTTCATCTATGGATAGCCGTAAGCGCGTGGTCTGAGGTCAGCACGTAGGCCGCAAGAGTACTCACCAAGGTTGTCACAGGGTAGGTTCATAGGGTCTAGCTTGAGGTTCTCAGATGCGATGGCTACGCTGGCCATCACTGCGGCAGACAGGATCATAGTGGTGAGCGACACGAATTTCATAGCTAAAACTTTGGAGGATGCTTAGTGGGCTAAAAGCTTGAAGCTCGTACACTGGCTTTATACACAGGTAGTATGGGGCCATAAAAAATTACATGTGCTTGCATAACTGCATTCTCGGTTGTGGGAATAGATGCCAGCTCACGCACGATGACATGGTTTTCTTCGAGGCGGCAAGGGCGTGGTCGCAGACACATTCACCCAATTCTTCCATTCACATGATGTGGCAGAGGCAATCCGTGAGTTTCATACGTCTACGACGGTCAAAATTTATTCACCCAATTTTCATATTTGCAGGGATGTGGCAGGCGCACTCACCAGCCTAAATCTATAAGCAAACGAATCGTGGGAGCATGGTCAAGTGTTGCGACGAGTAGGACAAGCTTGCGACGAGATCTGATAAACCTGATCGGTACTGGGAGCTAAACATATAGAGTATGGGATGTGACCGAGACATGCAATGCTATAATGATGAATCACGGAACGAAGGGAATAAGTAGCGCATGACCTGTTGCTCTCGCCACCCGCCACCCTTTGTAGTCCAAAACCGAGTGCTGAGCGCTGAGGGGGTGGCTGGGCCAGTGAAAGCGCACAAAGTAACATCTTAAGACTCGCGACTTGGTGCCAGGCTCTAAACGCTGCGGGAAGAATCATCTACCGGTAAGTAGCCATGCCGGTGGTCGTGGCTGCCACACGACCTAAGCATGAGGGCATGATTGATATACGTAACCTGTGAAGATATCCGCCGGGGCCATTTAGGTTTCGAACGATATGTTGCCACTGAACCATCTCTCGAGATTCAGAAGGACTGAGCCTGAGCCCTGGATTGAGTTATGTGCAGGGCAGTGTTGTCATGTCCCGTAATTTGAGAGAAAAAGTCTTGCATCATTCCAGGATAATATTCGTCCCCGTCACTTTCATGTACGTCTGGACGGAAGAGCTAAAGACAACAAAGGTGAGGTGCACAGATAATATTCAACATGGTGACGAGAGCTGTTCCATGGTATTAGTGTGGGATGCAGAGTTGGAATAAAAGTGAAAATTTGATTTACTGAACTGTAACGGGTTTTGAGTATCACCTGTGTTGTTATCAAGAATGGCGCTAATGACATCCAAGACTGACCATTCGCCTTAGTCCGAGTACCCTCCGTTAGAGTAGTCACATTATCCGCTCCAACTCAGCGAATAAGGTGCGGTACGGTAAATTGGCTGAACCCCAAACCTTTTGATATCTGCGGAACAATAAATCCTATATCCAATTATGACGAAAGCTCAAGGGGCAGACAATAAGGAAAGGTCCGTGATGACCCAGGCCGCGTGTGCATTGAATGCATGGGTAGCTGTCAGAGTGCGCGTCCGGGTGCATTTCCTTATTCATCTGCGCTCCAAGTAGTTTGGAGTATTTGAAGGACTTTGAACCTGGTGAAACGGTCCCGGAATTCCGAAGGTAGATGAGTCAGGACTCAGGACGTGTTTGAATCGTGGATGGAAACCGTTAGACCTTGCTTCGCAAGGTAACTACCTCAGGCTGAGGACTGTTCCAGAAAAATGTTAGTAGAGGTTTTTTGGTTCAGCCCACCTCGCATGCACTCATATGTGCTCTGTTTAACGAACTGCCTGAGGCCGTGAAAACTGACTACGAAACGAGCTGGGAATATACATGGGAGGTGTCCCGGTGGGTGCCCAAGTCAAATGCCGATTACTAGAGTTAGAGTAGGAGCCGTCGTCCTGGGTAGGGTTTCGGCGGCAATGCCCGTTTGACAACTCGAGTTAGCAGCGCTTATATATTATATCTTGTGCAGCGACTGCTCATTAACATTGCTCAGTGGGCACTCAAGTTCAAGTGAATACTGCTGTACATGCACGCCAACGTCCCTCACTCAATATGCATTTCACGAGTGACCTTCCTGAATGCAGTAGTTGCGCGCGCCAACTCAATCGCCCATATGTCCCTTCGGGCAACAGCGCTGCATCATATTTTTATCCCTGAAAGTCCGCGACCAACAACGGGACAATTACCGACACGGAGACTCGCATGCTCGACAAACCACCGTTACTAAGAGAAATCACATCCAAAATGTGTCCGTCAAAGGTCGTAACCACTATGATGTACTTTACGAACAAAACCTGTATGTATTCGTATGTCAAACATGTACGTGTGTTCTATAGCAAGACTTCCATGATACCCCGTGAGCCATATGACTGAGATCCAGTGGGGTGTCAAGCGGGGCGACCCACCGCACCCTCGGAGGGCACCAGCAGGGATCGTATATTGGTGGGACCCAAAACAGAAGCCTCTCGTTCGATCCAATCACAACCCATCTGTCCTCTTCCCGAATGCTCACTGGGAGCGCCGATGTGTCTTGTGTTGCGGAAGTGATTTCGTCGAGAAGTGCAGTAGTATCAACAAGAGCATGTGCCGGATCAAGGGAAAACGTATGAAGTGTTGCAGGTCATGATTTGGAATGGCTTGTGCGTCGTGTGGGGAGATTGTGAGGTCCTGGTCCATTCCATCTGGGGAAACAGTATCCACATATCCCTCGACAGGTGGCCGTAGCGTCATGCCAATCTCAACATCCGATAACTGGATGGTGTTGTAGTCCGAAGACACGAAGCGCTTGCCATCCAGCGAGAATGCACCACACTCGACATCCGCGTATTTCTGGAGAGATGGGCTCAGCGGCACGCCAGTCTTGGCATCCCACAATCGGATATTGTCGGAGAATGTCATGATGCACTTGTCATCTGGGGGAAATGCGACCAAGGAGGGAATATTACGTCCTACGAGAGGTGGACACAAGAGCTCGCCAGTCGCAGCATTCCACAACCGGATGGTCTTGTCATATGACCCCGACACGACTTGCTTCCCATCCGGCGAGAATGCAACAAAGCGGACCTCCTTGTCATATCCCTTGAGAGGTGGCAGCAGAGGATTGCCAGTCTTAGCATCCCACAACCGGATGGTTTTGTCGTATGACCCTGACACAATGCGCTTGCCATCCGGCGAGAATGCAACAGATGCAACACCACCCTCATGTCCCTGGAGAGGTAGCAGCAGCGGATTGCCAGTCTCGGCATCCCACAACCAGATGGTATTGTCGTATGACCCTGACACAATGCACTTGCCATCCGGTGAGAACGCAACAGACATGATCATACTCGTATGTCCCTTAAGAGGGGGCCGCAGTGGCTCACCCGTCTCGGCATCCCACAACCGGATGGTCTTGTCGTCTGACCCCGACACGATGTGCTTGCCATCCGGCGAGAATGCAACAGAGTTAACATCATCCTCGTGTCCCGTGAGAGGTGGCAGCAGCAGCTTGCCAGTCTCGGCATCCCACAACCGGATGGTCTTGTCGTCTGACCCCGACACAATGCGCTTCCTATCTGGCGAGAATGCAAGAGACATGACACTATGCCCATTTCTCTGGAGAAGTATCTGTAGCGGCTCGCCAGTCTGGGCATCCCACGACCGAATGGTCTTGTCGTGTGACCCTGACACAATGCGCTTGCCATCCGGCGAGAATGCGACCAAGTTGACCTGGTGATCATGTCCCTCGAAAGGTGGCCACATCGGCTCGCCAGTCTCGGCATCCCACAACCGGATGGTCTTGTCGTCTGACCCCGACACGATTTGCTTGCCATCCGGGGAGAACGCAACAGAGTTGACATGACCCTCATGTCTCTCAAGAGGGGGCCCCAGTGGCTGTCCAGTCTCTGCATCCCACAATCGAATGGTCTTGTCGTCCGACCCTGACACGATGCGCTTGCCATCCGGCGAGAATGCTACAGACCTGACCCAGTCCTTATGTCCTTTGAGAAGTGGCCGTAGTGGATTGCCAGTTGCGGCATCCCACAACCGGATGGTCATGTCCCATGACCCTGACGCGATACACTTGCTATCCGGCGAGAATGCAACACACCTGACGCCACCCGTATGTCCTTTGAGAGGTGACTGCAGCGGCTCGCCAGTCTCGGCATCCCACAACCGAATAGTCGTGTCATCTGACCCCGACACGATACGCTTGCCGTCCGGCGAGAATGCGACAGAGTTGACATTATCCTCGTGTCCCGTGAGAGGTGGCCGCAGAGGCTTGCCTGTGGCAGCATCCCACAACCGAATGGTCTTGTCGCCTGACCCTGACACGATGTGTTTGCCATCCGGCGAGAATGCTACAGACATGACCCACCCCTCATGTCCTTTGAGAGGTGGCCCAAGACGCTCGCCAGTCTCGGCATCCCACAACTGGATGGTATCACTGTATGACCCCGACACCATGCGCTTGCCATCCAGAGAGAATGCAACACAGAAGACAAGAGAATCTGCGTGCAGCACGTGCTGAACCACTGGCCAGGACACATGGTGGCCAGAAACAATTCGCAACACCGAAGGAAATGCATCTGAAAACTTCTTGAAGATACGCGACTCCTTCGGTGAAAACGGCAGCGCAGATAGGTAAAGATGCGGGGTGCTGAAGGAAATGGGGAGGCCGAATATGCGAATGAATTTCTGGGCATCCAAAGCGTCGTCCGAGATGTCTTTGTAGCCTGCATGGTGGGGCTGGTTTACGTTAGAATATCCCGCAGGGACAATAAGAACTGTTGCACGCACCTCAACCCACTGAATGACGGACAACAGTGAGTTAGCCGAAGTATTGGTCATTTTGAGCAGACTCAACACTTCAAACCAGAAGAGTAACCGTTCGTGGTTAAAGAATGCTCGAACTGCGTCGGCCAGACGTATGTTGAAAGATGCCTTTTGTAAGTGATCTGTCCAGAATCGACAGGAATAGGACAGCTCGGGGGAGACGTGCTTTTTAACTCGTGTATGAAGATCAGAGATTGCGGAATTTGGGAGATAAGAACTTGGCAGTTCGCATATGTTAAATTTTAGTTTCTCCTTCATCACTTCAAGTGAGGCAAATGCGAGAGCGCTGTCAATAGAGGATGTGTCGATGAAGAACTCGCCACTTCGCGTTTTATCTGTCAGAAATTCGGGAAAGGATGCATGGAGCGGACAAACGACCTCAGAAGGATCCGTGGTCCCGCTCAGCAACGCACCCAGGGGGTTTACGATTGCAGTAACGATGTCCGGGTTGCAGTCTTCGGGGAATTGGCGCCTCATTGAGTGCAATGAAGCAAGAGGGAGTGGCTCCAGTGTTCCTAGTACTTGTGCCATCACTGAACGGAACCGAGTGAGACGCTTCCCGCGTTGCCGCTGGTCCTTGGGAAACATCATTTTCAACGTGAATTTGTACATCTGATCGAGGGGTGAAAAGTGATCATCATTTTTATGGTCCATGATGGCTTCGAAACGGTCGCGCGGAGTCAGCCCAGGGTCGTTCTGTCCCTTGATATATGCACAGGCTAGACGCGCCCACTCAAACAATTTGCCGGATTCGCGTGCGAGGGAAGATAAGATATGGCCGTCGACGCCATCCACGCCTGAGAGTTCATTGGTGACATAACGCAGAATGTCAATTTCGGTTGCTGTAAATGGAATACTATCCATGGACTTTTGTCGTACGCGCTCGACACCATTTAACGCGTTGTAGATGTCTGGTAGAGGTCGCGATGTAATGAGAATCCGGAAGTTGGAAGGAAGTTTGGTTATGCGGGTTTCGTCGTCGTCCAATTTGCCAGCCAAGATTTGCAGGAGATGTCGTCGTGTCTCATCCTCGCCACTCTCATCCAATGCCTCAATGACGATCAAAGTAGGTCCTACCATCGCCTCCGAAAGTTTTGACGCAGGTTTCATGATCAACTCTTTCCACTGCTGTATGATATCTGGGGTATTTGTGAGTGAGTTGTCATGATGGACAACGTCTGCTAGCGCGTGCCGCATTTGCTCGTCGCGATCAGCGAGACCTCGTGCGATCGTTGTGAAAACCTTTTCGTGGCGTCGTTGAGCTGCTCGAGTACGGTCGAAGCAGTAACATGATCCCAGGCGTCCAATTTCTCGGAAACGATCTGCGATGGTATGGGCGATGGACGATTTGCCCGTGCCAGCACCGCCATGGAGCCAGAATACTCGGGGAGCATCATCCTCAGTGTCGTTGACCCAAGCGGTGATCTCATCCAGGATTTCCTCCCGCGTCCCCGGCAAACACTTCTTTCTCGTGTCCAATCCTGCTCCGTCCGCACATTTCATCCCACTCAGGTTTATGTCCTCCCCTGCAGCACGGATGTCAGAGAAATGAAGACTCGATTGCAAGAAGCACTTACTCGACTTCTGGATGTCTTCCAATAGCTGGTGGACGACGACGACCGTGTCTCGCGCTGCCCTATCCCGAAACTGTTGCATGAGGTCATCGAATGCAGCGTTGTATTTCTTTACTGCGTCATCGGTTTCCGATATGACGTTTTTGCTAAGCCTGATCCCTGAAAAACAAGGAAGCGTGAGCTTGATGACGACCGCACGCCGCTGGTCAACTCACAAAAGTTCTTGCTCTTGGAGTAATCGCGAAGGAAATAGGAACACTCGAGCGTCTGTTGACATATCTTCGTGACGACGATTTTCATCGACTTGATGTTCTCCAAATCAGTATCTGTGAGAAACAAGTACACTTCATCCATTTTTGAAAGGAGTTGACTGATAGAGTCGTCGCGAGTTGTCTGGGAGATGATTGTCTGTCAAAAATGTATGTCAGTCAGGCATGCAGTCGGAAACATTGGGTCCGCCGTGGATGGTTACCTTAGAAACAACAGACAAGACACTCCATGCTGCCTTCGCGTATGGATGGATCTAGGCTGCATGTTAATTGAGACTTTCGCTGCGTGATGAAATTTCATACCTCTGCAATCTTGTCAACGATAGAATTGAACTTCTCAAGTGCGCTGAGCAACGAGGCGACGTTGTCGACTGCAGTAACCGTGTCTCCTGCGTCTGCAGCATTATTGATGCCTGATGCCACAGTTTTCACGGCCCCGGAAACATCTTCTAACCCAGAAACTCCCTGACTAGCAAGTAGGCGTGCTGCATCTACCTCCTTCGAGTCAGGCTTGCTAGTCGCTGCGGTAGCAGAGTCCTAATCATAGGTTATAGCTAGGATAAAGAACATCTTGACATCACGCACATTCAATTTGGCACCCTGGGCTGTCTGGCTTTCGTGCGTCGACCTGTCTGTTTCGGGAAGCTTGCCAGACTGTTGATCTGAGGTGGAAACCTACATAGGGATCAATCAGGTAAGTGGATGGAGTTGCGCAAGATCGCTCACTCACGTCATGATTCCCGTCATAGGGGGGCGATACACTAGGATGGCCAGAGGTCGTGTTCGGAAGCTGATCAGCTCCCTCTTCAGGTACCGTGAGCTGCGGAGAGTCCTGCTTGGGCTGTTGTTAGGAATACTATTGCACTAACTGAAGACCCTACATACCTGTATTGCACCTGTCGAGGGAGAATTCCGTTGAGAGGGGTTGGGGCGCCCAGGATGTCGAGTGAAAATATCTTTGGCCTTGCTATGAAGTGATGCGAGACGGGATTGACCGGGCGGTGGGGGATCAGACGACTGCAGAGATGTCAGATATGACAGCGATAGAATGGAAAGGAACGAACCAGGTGAGCTTGCGAACGAATTTTGTTGAAAAATGGTAAGCGCCCCCTGCGACGGGGACTATCTTGGGCCATGGTTCACGGCCTTCGAAGACAATGCAGGATTTATCTGTGGATAGGCTGTATACGATGTTGACTGAAGGTATTATGGGCTAGCTGGTACGTACCTTGCGGCCTGGGCTGGTGACAGAAAGCGAGTGATAAGCCTGTGGGAAACATTGTAATTCGGTTCAAGTTACATGCATTTGTAATACAGCGCTCGTTGTGCAGAGGGTCCTTGCAATTGAACCTATGCCTAGGATGCCTTCCTACGATTTGCTCGCACGACGCGACCGTGTAGGATTACATCATGAACGCGACAGTCCCGGCCCTAAATCAGTGCACGACTGGGTTCAGGTCATATTCTATACGTAGGCGCCACCCTTGGCCGGGTGCACTAATTAGTAGGCGATTCGAGTCTGACGCCCATCTCATCCCCCTTTGTCCCCAGATACCCTCCGTCCCGTACAGTTGATTCACCTTTCCTGCAATACCCTACACTCGCGCAATCCCCTTGTATATAATTTCGTATCATCGTTCCTCGCGGAATTGATCTCTATATGTCGAATGGCTGCAGGCGGTAATCTTGTATACACCGAATATGTATTCTTCAACGACTGTGCGAAGCCCACTCTTTTTTGACCGGATGCATGTGATTCGAGACGCCAATCCAAATGCCCCTTTTATCCCCAGGCCTCTCCATCTCATACGCTCAATTCACCATTCCTGCAATATTACAATCACGCAACCCCGCATCGTCACGTACCATCGTTTCATTGCGGGATCCATACATGCAAATGACTTACGCTTCTAGGAAGCAACGATGTTCTGAGGCGACGCTTCCGGATGGTATCACCAAGGAGTCAGAGCAGTATGCCAAAGATACATTCTCCCTCTCTAAGGATCTGTGTCTCCTCACAAATCAGAGAACAAATTCTTCAAGCTCGACTACCTGCAGAAGACGTTCGCATTCAAGTTGGAGTCAATTGAGACTGTGCTTACGAACCACCACGGACTTTTCAGGTAAGCCAAGTCGGTCAGCCACCTTCAGCTAGCCATTTCTGTCGTTCTTCGCAGCACTCGTCCTGCAACACCACCTTTGTCGGCTAATTCTGGAATTTCTCTCTGACAGCGATGTCTGACCATCGACTCTCTGATGTACACACGTTGTTTTCTTGATCCTAAAGCAGTTTTCGCTAGAGCTCGAGAAAGAAGCTGAAGTATTTCTAATGCTTCTCGTCGGAATGATCTCAGAAGAATACAATGCTGCAAATCCTGACCAGAACAAGGGTTCTCGCCACGGAGATCGTTAGAGGGTACGTCCTGACCCTAACGCCCCATAGCTTATATTGATGTCTTTTTTTCAGGGTGTGTAGCGATGCTCAGCTCATTCGATACATCTGGGACTGCCACAACGGACTCAAACGTCTTCAACTCTCTGATAGTCGCGTTGTAGCGTCTTGTTGCCGAGAAAACCTGCTCTACCATGAGTGAGCACGCATATGATGGGAGTTGTAATTTCTGATGCGGGTGATAGCGCTGCAGCATCCAGTTGCAATTACGGTTTCGACATCGGTGGGGTTCTGGAATGGTGACTACGGCTTCCAGTGTTACCGTGTCAGGAGTCGTCGGGGATCATCCGAGTCTGGCATTGGTCTGACCGTGCAGAACTCGTTGTTTTGGTTGATGTGAATTAGAGCACACCCTCGATTAGTCTATCCCAGACGAAGCGGGGGGTAACCACTTCAGCGCCTCAATCGTCTGATAGAAATCCTCATGGGTCCGTCTCTTCCTTGTGCCATCGTTCGTCTTCCTCAATGATCCAGTGCACAGGTCTTTCACTTACCCTAGTTCGATGAACTACTGCTCGGACATTCATGGTCTGACTCCCGTTTAGAGCTACGTTTTATGCATTCACTGAAGAATGTTGTCTAATTGACATGACAGGTAGTGGTCTTGAACCCCATCGCGGGCATCAACTTAGCGACATCTGGCGTCATGTCTCTCATCACCCGGTATCTTGGCCTTCAGCACGCTTCATTTTTCGCGGCTTTTCACGTGCCTGTGTTGCCTCCTACCTTCCCGGCAGCAACATCAAAAGCTCGAGTCCGTCTCAAATGCACCAGTCAAGATCCAGGTTACCCGTGTGGGTTGTCAGAAACATCTGAGGACACTCTAGCTGTGCGGTCTTCGATGTTGCCAAAGATACTGATAAACAGACAAGGAACTTTGAAATCTCCCTGTATGCTCATCAGGACCTTTAGAAATCCGCACCATCGCACAGCAAGTTATCTATCCTGACAACTTGATAGGCGGTCATATCAGCTTTTAGCTGCAGTTCGACCCGCACGTCCGAACATACAGGTACTTTCGACTGCTCTTCTTCCCTTTTTGTATCCCACCGACACGAGGATGCGTGCAACAGCCCCGCGTCATTTCGGTGCGCTGAGGGAAAATGTAGAGTTCTTGAAGGGATACTACGAGGTGTTCATCTCCCCTACTCCTACTCCGTCTCCTACTCACACACCCGAATATATATACGCATCTGCATATAAACGCATGACTACGCGCTCGAAACGACCTTTCACTTATGAAAATGAATCGCTTTCAACTGCTGTTGATCCCTAAAACGGCAGACGACGACAAAATATATGTACAGTCTGTTAACATCGTACATACTAAGAGGAAACGCTAATAGTACTTATTCGATGATCTACGCACAACAAATGATTAATGAGCATTAAGTGTCCATATACAACAAGTAAACATTATAGCTCAATTATCAACATAGCAGTCCATATGCACATCTGCACTCACAAGCTCAACTAAACACTCAGCACTCAGGAACATCCTCCCCCATAATCTTCGCCACCAACTCATTCCCCTCATGCGCCAGTGCCTCATACACCGCAAACGCCGCATGTTTCCCATGCCCACCCTCTTCGCTCTTCCATCCCTTCTTCCTACCCGTAAACACAGCCTCGCTCCGATCAAGCAACATATCAAGGTCTTCGTCTGACAACACCCGCTTCTTTCCCTCGGTGGACGTATTCGTCACCATGTCGATCTTCTCTCCTTCCAGTTTCAGAAGGTCGGCAGCTAGCTCGGTCATAGACTGCGCGTTCGACTTGGCTGGTCCTCCAGATTGGCCAGGGAGTTTGAATTTGCCTGCGGTAACAGAAGCGTGAGTGAGAGAACAACAAATGCTGCCGTAGGGCCTACCCTTGGCGATAACAAGCGCCTCAAGTTTCCTCTTCTCCGTCGCACGATGCATGAGTCTCGTCTCAATCGTATGCGCCGTAACCAGCCGGAACACAAACGGTTTTGTCTGGCCAATACGATGCGCTCGATCTGTACATCTGGGGGTTCCAGTCTTGATCGTAAAAGATAACCGTATCAGCAGCTGTCAAATTGATGCCTAGGCCACCTGCATGAGGAACAGCTTCGGAGCGTTGGGAGAATTGCCTCTTTCTTGGAACTTGTTCATCTGCTCGCGACGCTCCATAGGCGCTGTTGACCCGTCCATACGATATATCGACCAGCCTTTCAGTTCTGTAGCCCAGTCCTGTACCAAGTCCTTGAGCATGACGACACAAATAAGAATGACGGCCGGACCTCAAGGACGTCTAACATGGTAGTGAATTGACTGAATAGTAAGACCTTGTGTTTCCGGCGGAATAGTTCGTCTAATCGGGCAATACTCCATGGACCATACGTTGAAATATCTTTTTCTTCATTTTGTTTTCATATTGCGAGCTATTAATGCATTGTAAATAGCCAGCCAGCATAGGTGGTGTGAGGTCGATGAGACACAAGTCTCCTTGACCTAGCTCGACGTTGGGCAGTGCATATCTGGGGTGTTCGATCGAAGCAGGAGTTCATGCTGTCTGGACTGTGTTGGCGAGGAAGGAAACTAAAACTCGAAAAAGTTGTGTGATGGTGGTGCAATACCCCTTCAGCAAGGTGAAGACAACTCCTCTGCTCCCCGTTCGCTACTTCTATTTGTAGTTGAGTTGCCAGTTTTCTGCTGATCTGTTCTCACCAAACCGCTCGTTTTACGTTCCCTACATTCTTCGACCTCGGCATGCTTTCCTCCCCTCCCGCCCGGCGCCCATTTGCACAGAAAGTCGAGAACGCCGCATTGCGTTAACACGCCACAGGATAAATGGTCTTGACTTACGCGTATCTAGTATACTTCAAATTTCTGCCTTGAGTCGATTCTTAGTTTGGACCATCCATCCGAGCATCGAGGTGTCGATGTATTACTTCTGTGTCCCATGTTTGCTTACCCAGGCATCTTGTACTTCAGCCTTCAGTGCTCGTTGACTTTGCAGGATCCCTTGAGCAAGACTACTGGCACTCGCTTCGACAATGCGGACAACGAGACAGCCTAACCGGACTCAATTTTCTCCAGCTTGAGAATTTGATGTCATATTATTGACATATCGACATCGTCGACGCTACAGCACTCCTTCACGCCCTCTTTCACGCATCATGCTCACCATTCCATGCACTGGCTAAAATAAGTACATCACTACTTGGACGAAGAAGGAAACGAGGAAGGACTCGCAGGCTCACTGAGGCATGTGGAGGTAAACAACGTTCATTCGCAGATAAAGTCATCCCCATCGTCAGTCACCATACAGCAGTCGTGACATTCACAGGGCGTATAGGATATAATTGTCCCCTTAGGTCCACAGAAATACCCGAAATCGTTTTCGTTGTTATATCCTGTGATGCCTAATGAGCATCCGGCTCCATCTATGGATAGCAGTAAGCACGCCGTCTGAGGTCAGCACGGGCTGCAAGAGCACTCACTAGCGTTGTCGCAGGACAGGTTCATGGGGGTGACCGTGATGTCCTCAGATGCGATGGCTACGCCAGCCATCACTGCGGCAGACAGGATCATAGTGGTGAGCGATGTGAATTTCATAGCTAAAATTTCTGGATGGTGTTTACCTTGAGGCTAGTACATTGGCTTTTATACACAGGTAGTTATGGGGTCAAAAAAATCAACATGTGCGTGCATAAACGGATGTTCGGTAACGACACATGCCAGCTCACACTCCGTTGGCCGCGGCATAGTTTTCTTCAAGGCCTCAACAGTGCAGTCACAAACACATTTGCCCGATTTCCGCGTTCACAAGGTGTGGCGGACGCACTCATGGGAGTTCATTTACCAGGTAGGGTTGGGTGAACTTCGGTTCTTGTTCACATAATTTTCAGAGATGGTATGGCAGACACACTCACCGACCTAAAACCATAATCAAACGGATTGCGGGAGCACGGTCAAGGGTTTTTTTCCTGGTGTGGTCTTCGACCCTATATGTAACCACATGCGTAGGATTCACTATTTGTACTTCTACGTGTCCATAAGACCCCCAACTTTACCAAAAGCCACTGACCACGGCACCTATGTTATTCCTGCTCCCTCTTGGGGTGACCCTGTTCCATGTGTGATTTATCACAGCGTTTCTGCTGTGAACGATGGCGTAAATCGAGCGGTCACCGGGTCCGACGTGCGTTGATCTTTCGCTTATAAGGGTAAATGTTGACACGAGGAGTAGGGGACTATGACCGACCATTTGCCTCAGTCTGAACATCCGCTCCAACTCAGCGAGCAAGATACAGCACGGTAAAGTGGCTGAACATCAATTGCAGAACAGTTCTTCTAGTAGCCGATCAAGACCATTGTCTTCCCGCTTGCATCTACTTCACATGATGACGGTCCAACGAAGGTCAGCACGCTCAGCTGGAGGGGCCGTATGGGTATCTAAACAGATGATTGAGCGTTATTCAAAGGAAGGGGGATACCAGGTAGAAGACTTACAGCAGGCGCAAAATCGTGGAATTTCTTATTGAATTCTGAAGAAAGCTCAAGGGACAGACGAGAAGGACAAGCTGATAATGACCCAGGTTACATAGGTGTGCATTGAATGCTAGCTCGTCGGAGTGCGCGTCCGTGTGCTCCTCCTTGTCCATCCGCGTTCCAAGTAGTTTGGTGTCTTTTAGGTGTTCGAACCAGGCGAAGCCGAGGCGGTCCCGGAATTCCGAAGGGAGATGGGTCAGGACTCAGGACGTGTTTGAATTGTGGATGGGAACCGTTCCATCGACTTCTATTGGCTTTACTATCTTTGAGGACTGTTCCAGAAAAACGTTAGTAGAGAGGTGTTTGGTTCAGCCCACCTCGCATGTACTCTTATGTGCTCTGTTTAATGAACCCCCAGTGAGAGCGTGCTAAGGCCGAGTCAAGGGGTGAAACTGACTGCGAAGCGAGCTAGGACCATACATGGGAGGTGTCCTGGTGGGTGTCCAAGTCAAATGCTGATTAATAGAGGTAGAGCAGGAGCCGTCAAACTCGTGTGGACCTAGTACAATATATATATGCTTGTCTGATGCCACTGTACCAACGAAACCTTACATCAAAGATAGCCTGAATAGAGGGGGTTCCATTAGTTCTGAACAAGAAGTAGCCTAACGTTCAGACTTATGGTCAAACGACAGCCAGTTGGCAACGATTTCACCTGTGGGATATCTCATCAGTGTTTTTCTCCCATCGTGCGACAAGCGTACCATAATGCGGTGCATTTCCCACATTGGATTCATGAGCATGAATAACAGATTAAAAATAAAAAGCCCTCACGTCATCAACAATTATTCCTGCCTTCTTGTAGTCGACAGGGTATATCACTGCACGAGGAAATCTAACGGTGTTCTGAAAAAAAGGGAATATTTCTTACCTTCATCAAATCTGTCCACTTCATCCCCATCCTTGTCTGGAACCTGTCCCCCGTGGCCCGAGTCTAAGCGCCGATGAGTACATTCGAAATTACACCCGAAGATTAGAAAAATAACGTACAGTGGAAAAATAGCGCATCGTGTGGCTGGGCATCTTTCACAAGCCAACGCATTGCATCCAGAACGTTTCACCTTGTTGGTATTTGCCTCGAATTGGTGGCGTCATCGGTCAATGTCACGATATCGCCGTCTTTGTAGCCTCACTGGGCTAAAGTGCGAGTATGAGTATCGATGCCGCAATGGACAAAGAGCAACATACATGTCAAGAACTGCTTCTGAACTTGAGTGTGGTTGTGAGCATGAGCATGAGAGTGATTATTTCTGGATGACTGTTGAATGACGTGATTATGCGTTACGACGAATACAACAACGCCCCTAGTCAATCCGAGGGTGACTTCCAGCTTGCTGGGTCTACCACCACCGCTGCCGCTTCCTCTGAAAGTTGCTAGTCAGACAGTACATATACAGTATATGTAGTCACCTCAGGCGCAAGTGAACGACGGAACTTCGAACTTTTGAAGTTCAAGTTTAGTTGAAGTCTATTAACACTTGAGGACATTCAGTTCATCAAGAGAGGTATCTAAAAATCGCTATTACACGTACGATGGTTCACTGCGCGGCATATGGTAATCATACCATTCCTATCACCCTCAGAGGTCAGAGCCAGAACACTCTCCGCGATACCCGTCTCTGTCGAAGAGTGCGCTGCAATATCTGCACGAGTCTTGATGCGGCTACGATGAATGAGCAACCGGAGAGCCAAAATGTCTCGCCCAACGGCCTTCCAATATCCTGACGCGTCCTTGGAACCCTGAAGCATCATCTTCGCTTCAGTCGTCATCCCATTTCTCCTGCGGTTGATATGGCCTTCCACTCTTTCCAGCCCACGTGTCCGCACATGATAGCCAGCTGATCACGACCTATGTTAAGGAGTACCCGCTGACGGATCTTATCGATCGCGATTATATCCTGTCACGCCCACACATGAGTATAAGAAGCGACGACAAAAAAACACAAGACTAACACCCAAAACAGCTCTGGTAGTTTTATTCATTTGATCCCTCAGCTCAGCATGTTCCTGCCTCAGCTCAGCATGTTCCCGCCTCAGCTCAGCTATGTCATGCCCAAATCTTTCCTCCATTGCTTCGAATTTATGAAGGGCGTCATTGTTAGGATAAGCTGAGGGTAGACATTAGTCTGGCTGTTATGAAGGGCCACAAAAAACACACATGGCATCGTCTAGATGGTATTCCTGGCCAGGGTACAGGTAAGGTAGATGTCTTGCGAAACCAACGAACCTCAGGTGATGTGACAAAAGCGTGACATCGATCGGAGGATAAGCCCGTGCCGAAAGGCAGTTAAGGCAATGGGCAGTAAGTCCCAGTGAATATCAACCGTAGAAGAAATATATAGATATCTAAATAATTCGAGATGACAAAATGCAAAATTTTCCCATTTGACGATGAGGCAGAGTTCCTAGCCACTGACAATGGTGTATTGGAACTGAGAGGGGGAGTCGGCGACAGAGAGATAGCACGTTGAGTCGCCGGCGTGGTGAGAGTGCTTGTCCCAACCTCGGAGCTCCCTTCACGTCGCCGTTTTGCTTCGGGTAGCGTGTCGACTGTGTCTTTGCGTTTGAGCTTGGCGCGCACAGCATCGCAGTCGACGGTCATATGTAATTGAGGGTGACGAGGGCGTGAATCCTGTCTAGAGGCGTTGAACCATTCCACGAAATCTTGACCGCATGCTACACCATAACGGCGAATGAAGATAAGCACGAAACGCTGCTTCGCCTCTGTGTAAGTCACTTGTCTATACCATAGTAGGGCCAGTGACGAACCTGCTTTCAGATATGCGGGGGGATAGGCTAGACATGAAGGCAAGGTTAGTCTGTAACAATTCCGATGCCATGATAGACAGCGAGCGAGCAAGTGTGTAAAAGGGCGCACGGGACAGGGTTGAAAGAGGGTTGACATCGTCCGGTTAGGACGGAGCCCAAAATCAGCATTCCTCTGGATGTTCTGAACCGCCGAGCGCTGGATTCAAATCAGTAGAACGGTAGACTGGGTGTGTACAGTCCTGACCCGAACACGCAATGTCGTATCAAGCGCTCCATCATAGCACAGCCTCCATCGTTTACTCCTCGTTGCTACTCGTCATAAGTTTATTATCTCTTCGTCGTTCACCGCAGCGCGCTCCAACCCTTTCTTGGTCGTGTCACGCAGCGAGCATGATTTAATCGACCATACCTTAACTGATGGTCCACCGTCCACCAGACTCTCGTCTCCTGTCCAACCTCATAGGACACGAAAAGGAGTATACCAAGCATCTGTCCGCTCTTTTCCCCATATCACACACTGCTCTAGCTTCTCTTTCTGCATTCGCGGCTGCCTCTCCTTCTGCTAAGCCTTTTCCTAATTCTTCAGTCTCTCTAGCCCAAACTATTGCCACCACCGTTGATATCCTCGCCGGCGCAGACGATGCTATTCAGCTTTGCAATAAGGCGGTCGAGAACTGGCGCGACCAGCTTGGTCACTTGATACAGCTCGAGGAAGACATAGCCGCTATTCTCCGTGACAGGGAAGTTCTGTTCGTCCTCAACTCTTTCCGTACCACCTCTCCGTTAACCTTCCTTTCAGGGTTGCTCGCCTCACCAAAGTTTCCAAATCTTCAAGGCCGCACGGGATCCTCGTTCATCGCTGATCTTACCATCTGGTTCTACCTCATTTACGTCTCTCCCTTCTACCAATTCTACGGCACATGGCACTTCTAACACCAAACTTCTGCAAGCTCAAGATGAGCTACGAGCATGTGAGGCTCGTTTGGCCACTAAAGAGCTGGAGCTAGAGGCACTTCGTATCAGCATAGCCAGAGAAGGTCTCGGTGCTCGCTGTCGGGCTCTTGTTGATTGTGGGTGGGCCTGGGGCGAAATGGTCAAGGAAGGTCTTCGGGCGTTGCAGAGTCTTAGTGCTTCAAATCCTGATGGTCAAGGTGGGCTAATATACTGTTTTTTTTTCTTTTCAAATCACTTACTCATTCGTGTGGTGCGCACGCATCCAGTTCCAGAACCACCATCTTCACATTCGCATTCGCCCTCCCATTACGTAGGAGATTGGATTTTCGCATGCGCCGCAGGAGATTGAACTCTCGCATGCGCCGAAGGAGATTCGATTTTCACATGCGTTGAGAGAGACTGAACTCTCGCATGCGTCATCGGATGCAGCATTGTGCGTCGACTGGTAATCAACCAAGTAAGAATCATTAGGTGCAACGGTAACTGTACTTGCCCCACAAGCATCTCGTATCGCAAATGTTGAGACTACAACATGCAGACTCCCGCACACCATGGGCGTCGTCGTTTGAATGCTCAACGAAGTCACTGGCTACCACTGTCGTGCCCTCGTTCGGGGCAGTGGAAACACTGCAGAAACATCAGGACGAATTTTTCACATAGCAAATGCAGATTCTTACATCAACTCGCTGAAACCATTCAAAGAGTCAATTTTCCTATCGAACGCAGGAGATAGCTGGGAACCATCGTGGATGGGCGATACGCTCATAACGCTAGGAAGACTGTTCGACTGTTGTGACGAATTGTCCAAACGGACATATTCCTCTCTGCTCCCAGTGAAGCAATCGCTCAAAGTCTGCACAGACGTCGTTGATACCGTGATGACCTCTGAAGACAGGCAGTCATATCCGAATTGAACATGATTGGTTCCAGCATCCTGTGGGACGCCAAATTCACTAAAGAAGTTCATTCCATCATTCCAGTGTAAGGAACTCAAAGAATGTCACATACGAAGGAGATAACTTGAGGCTAACATGAGTGGAGGGCAGGAACACCACAGCGCCCTCGGCGTTCGCGTTCATTCGCCTATCACCGTTTAGTACGGCAGACTGCGTCATAGATCGTCTGACGTTCCTGGCGGTACGGGAATCAGACTCCCGCGCACCATGTCTCCTCGTTTCAGCATAGTAAAATTTGTCTTGATTCTCCGCCCGAGATGGGGTCTTGAATCAAGCGTTATGGAACGTTGGACGACGGCATGAGGATGTGGTATGACTGCTGGATCTACATGCATGTTCACTTCATGTGCCAAGGACAGACGGACGAGGGCAGATGAGTTTGCTTGGTCGACCTTGCCATCGATAGCCGGCCCGTCGCTACAGGAGAATGTCTTGACTGACTGTCGTCGGATGCCTTCGCTGCTTTCAGTCGAGCTATGACTCAAAGTCTGTACAGAAGTAGTCGAGACCGTGATGTCCTCTGAGGACTGGTCCCCACATCCAGGCTGAATATGTGTGATTGCCGCATCCCGTGGAACGCCTGGTTCACTGCAAGAAGTTTATTCCACTGTAAGAGGCTGAAACGGTGTACCACTTACGAGAGAGACAGTTTGAACCCAGCAGTAGTCGAGGACAGGGGCAAAGCAGTGCCGTCGGCGTCCTTACTGATCTGCATATCATCGTTCCATATTGCACCTTCCAATGTGGATCGTATGAGAATCCCAACGGTACGGGAATAAGATGTCAAGTCGAGCATAACCTCGCTCTCCGAAACATGGTGCATACAATCTGCCGACACATCCACTTTGTGGTCCTCAACTTTCGCAATACTGGATAATTTTAGTGAGGCCAAACACAGTGTAGGAGCTACGTACGACAAATCTCGACTAGCCTGGTCCCTGGCAACATCATGACCACAATATTCCCCTTGTAGACTAGCACCCAGAGGAGGAGTCTGACCTTTCGTCGATGTGTCTTCAGGCAAAGTTATGGAGATTGTTGGGTGCTGGACTCAGCTTCCGTATGTTTTCGAATGCTATGTCTAAGGATTGTGGTGGAGTTGCATTGCTCTCCCCAAGTGCCGAGGACACACGGACAAGGATAGACGAGTCTGCTTCCTCACGACCACTGTCGAGCTTGTCATCAGTAACTGACTCTTCGCTAAAGGAGAATTTCTGAACTGACTGTCGTTGGATATACCACCCACTACTTTGAGTCGAGTGATGGCTCGTGGTCTGCTCCGAGTCACGAATCTTCGAAACCGCGTCGACCTCAAAAGATTGCTGCTCACATCCAGATTGAATGAGATTTTGTGTGTACGCTTGGATTTTAATTTGGCAGCTGTAGAATGATCCCCCAGGTGTTTAGGTGCAGTACCGTATGTGAGGGAGGCTGATCGTCGTGGAGAACCTCCATTAGACGCTTCCCCATTACCGTTATCAAGCTTCCCAGAAAGGTCTGTAGTTACTCTGCGATGACGTGACTTGGCTGCCGCCTGATTGGATGAAGATGGAGCAGACATGACGCTATTCCGTGTTGAGAGTGAGGAGGCACGTGAGACATCGAGTGGTCGAGCCTGAGGGCTGGAAGTTGGGGATGTCTGCCGCTTTGCGGATGGACGTCGGATAACAACCTCCGACTGACTCCGAGATGGAAGGACTGAGGGAACTGAATCGCTTGCGTAAAGCTCGCCATCTGTATACCCGCCGTCCTTGCCCTTTAGCTCAGCAACCGACTTCTTCTTTTTCCGCCTGACACTTGTCCGTGGACTTGCAGAAGGGGGTCCGTCGCTCTGCCATCCACTGAACAATGCGGGAGTTGCCGTCGGTGACTGGCCCTTGCGCAACTTCGCACCCTCTCCAGCTTGGCAAATTACGTCAACGCTCTGGTCTCAAAGGACAGCACGGCCGAGGAGTATGATCCCATCGTTCCCTTGCAGCTCACGGGTGACAAGACACCCATCTTCTTCGTTCACCCCGGTGTCGGCGAGGTTCTCATTTTCGTGAACCTCGCCAAGTACTTCCAGAATGAGCGTCCATTCTATGCTCTTCGGGCTCGTGGCTTCGAGCCAGGTCACCCTTTCATGGTGTCCACCTACGCTGCTGCAGTCAAGAGAACCCAACCCACCGGTCCTTATGCCATCTCTGGTTACAGTTATGGTGGTGTCGTCGCTTTCGAGGTCGCTAAGCGTCTCGAGGCTATGGGCGACGAAGTCAAATTCGTCGGTCGCATCAACATCCCCCCTCACATCGCCGACCGCATGCACGAGATCGACTGGACTGGTGGTATGCTTAACCTGTCATATTTCCTCGGCCTTGTGACGAAGCAAGACGCCAATGACCTCGCGCCCACTTTGAGACCGCTCTCGCGCAAGGAACAACTGGAGGTCGTTTGGAAGCTATCACCTCCCGAACGTCTCATTGAGCTCCAGCTCTCGCAAGAGAAGCTTGACCACTGGGTCGACATTGCTGGTCCCCTCATCGAGTGCGGCAAGGAGTACAACCCGGGTGGCTCAGTCTGTAAGTGTCTTTGATCCCGCAGTAATGTTCTCTTGCTCACGACCACCTTCAGCCGCTCTTGATGTCTTCTACGCCATTCCCCTTAAGGGAAGCAAGGCTGACTGGCTGAACAAGCAGCTCAAGCCTTGGGACGGCTTCAGCCGTGGCCAAGCCACATACACCGACGTTCCCGGACAACATTACACTCTCATGGACTTTGATCACGTTCCACAATTCCAGAAGATCTTCCGCAACCGTCTTGAAGCTCGCGGTATTTAAGACTGCGGAGGAGACGATCGGAAGTTTGAATAGTAGGCCAGAGGACTGATTTGCACTATGATTTATTGCATGCATGCTCTATGTATCTTATTATAAATATGGTGGACCTTGCTCTTATATCGTATTCTTGTACAGTCTTCTGTAAAAACACCCTAGTGTTGAAGATTATGATATTATTTTGTCAATCGCGAGAAACATGATTATAAGCATGGTATCATCAAACAGCGAAATGCAGAGAACTCGAGGTGAACAACGTTACTGAGAACCATTGGTCATGAGCGCTACTGAGCATAATATTATATCACTCACGACGGCGGTGGTCAACCAAGACGACAATAAAGAAGATTTTTAGTAAAAAAAAAAAAAGTCTCCTGAGCCAGGACACCACCACACACCGATCAAATATTCTACGGCCGCGATTGCCGTAGAAGTATCGTGTAAAAATGATGACAATGCTCAGCGCTCAACGGCGCGACGAGGGAATGAAACCGTTCACCAGAAATACAGAAAATATGGCGAGTCGAGTATCTAACTATACACCTATGTGAACAAATACAATCTGCTGTTCTAGTGGAATCTTCTTGCGCAACGACTTCACAGCCTTGTGCAGCGCTACCGCAGCCCGTGTGCAGTCCAGTCTCCCTGAACCATCGACCAGTTTCTCGTAAAAAGCAGACACAACCTGACGTGCACTTCATCGTCGACAGACCACATAGATCCAATCACACTGCGAAATCCGGAGAATTGCATAGCCGCAGCGAGATGGATCGACTCATCTGGACTTTTCTCATCGCCCACGGTAGTGTGGCAGGCCGATAAGAATGCGAACTCCGGATTCTGCCAGTTAAATCGGATGATATCCTTGATCATTAAAGGCCCGTCGCGCATCGCAAATGAAGACTCAAATGGTTGCTGTGGATTTGGCATTCCATGACAGGCCAAGTGAAGCCATTGATTCCGGCTCAATGCATCGAATGCTCCCTGTACCGTGGCATGGCTGCCCGCAAGCGATGTGAAGGATGCGATGGGCGCGACGTGCTGAGCGACGACGGCTAGTTCGGGAGCGACATATAGGAGTCCCTTCCCTCTGTCCGGGTTTGCTTGACCGATGGCAACAAAATGTTGTGGGGATACATCTCGAGAAATCTGTCTCGCACGAATGAGAGTCGCCAAAGTCGGGGTGTAAGAGGAGATGTAAATTTGAGACAAAATGTTTCTCTTCTTCTCGTAGGGTCCTGCTGCATGCAGAGGCAGCAGAGTGAACTCAGCAGTGGGACACCACCAGATACGCGAGCCTGGTTGAACTTTTGACACCCTAAGAGCTTGGACCACGGGATCAACAATGGAATCCCAGAGCTTGCGGAGGATGCTGACAAGCTTATATTCGTGATCAGAAGACCCGAATTTGTCTGCGAGGGATTGAAACTGGGAACACAGCTCGGAGACTTCGGTCTGCGCGATATCGAGTGGAATGTGGACGGGATCTAGGGCATTCAAGATAATCAAGGCGTCACAGCCGTACCGACTGGCATTGACGATGATAATAGGGCCATCTTCAGCCGCCTTCTGCAGGCCAGAAAACAGTGGAGGATGAAGAAACCGAGAAAAGTCAGGCACCATGCGAATGCGTGAGACAACATCATCCCATTGCATGGCTAGTTGCCGGATTTGTGGGGACTGGTCTTCAGCAGACTGATCAAACGCGTTACGAAGGCGGAAGCTCAGCCGCTTGAACTCTTCCGCCAAGGCTGCGCCGGCGTCGCCTGACACGGATAGTTCATCGAGTGGTGTGCGGAAGCGTGCCAACTGGGTCCAGAATACTGCACGGCCTTGCTCCACCAGTTCTACAGCAGTCGTCAACGCACCATGACGAAGACTGCATGAGAAGGCATCCATCGCAAGGCAAGAAGCAGCCTTCCTGATGACATCAAAATGGTGCGGAGAAGACGAAAAAAGAGCAACATGCTGATCGAGGAATTTCAATGCGGTTTGGTAGGCAACCAACGCAGAGCTATGCTTCAGCTCCTCGGCGAAGGCTGCCCATGACTTGGCAGCACTAAGATCGCTACGAGAGGCTTCATGTGATGGATGGGAAAGTTGTAAATACAGCCTGAATGCATCATCCAGATCAGACGGGACGCCCCGCTGTATGAATCTGGATAGAAGACTGGTAGCAAGATCGTCGAGAGACCCGGATTGATCAGAATGACCGGGGGGACTGAGAAGTAGTGCGACCCGATGAAGCTCAATGGCCTCATCAAGGTCAGACGGGATGCCACTCAGCAGGAATTTGGCTCGAAGGCTGATGGCAAGACTTTTGAGAAACACGGATCGACGGGGATGACCAGGGGGATGGAGGAGTATAGCAGCCCGAATGAGCTCGATGGCCTCATCAAGGTCAGACGGGACACCCCGCTGTAAGAATCTTTGTCCAAGGCAACCGGCAAGATTGTTGAGAGACGCAGATCGGTCGAGATGACCGGGAGGATGGAGGAGTAGTGCAGCGCGATTGAGCTCGATGGCCTCATCAAGGTCAGACGGGACGCCCCGCTGCCGGAATCTGTCTACAAGGCCACTGGCAAGATTGATGAGATGCATGGATCGAGCAGAATGTCCGGGGGGACAGAGGAGTAGTGCAGCTCGATGAAGCTCGATGGCCTCATTGAGGTCGGGCAGGACGTTCCGTTGCTTGAATCTTCCGTGAAGTTTGGTGGCAAGATTATTGAGACACCCGGATCGCTCGGGATGACCGGGGGGACGTAGGAATAGTGCAGCACGATTGAGCTCGATGGCCTCATCCAGGTCAGACGGAACACCCCGCTGCTCGAATATGTCTCCAAGCACACCAGCAAGATTGTTGAGAGACGTGGATCGATCGGGATGACCGGGGGGACAGATGAGTAGCGCAGCTCGATGGAGCTCGATGGCCTCATCCAGATCAGGCGGGACGCCCCGTTCCTGGAATCGGACTCGAAGGCCGGTAGCAAGATTCATGAGAAACGTGGATCGACGAGAATGGCCAGGGGGGCAGAGAAGAAGTGCAGCCCGATGGAGCTCGATGGCCTCATCAAGGTCAGACGGGACGCCCTGCTCCCGGAATCTGTTGTGAAGGCCGGCGGAAAGATTGTTGAGATCCTTGGATTGATCAAAATGGCCGGGGGGACTGAGAAGTAGTGCAGCCCGAAGAAGCTCAATGACCTCATCCAGGTCAGACAGGACGCCCCGGTGCACGAATCTTTCTTGAAGGCTCATGGCAAGATTGCTGAGAGACATGGATCGATTGGGATGACTGGGGGGGCGAAGAAATAGTGCAGCCTGATTGAGCTCGATAGCATGATCCAGGTCAGACGGGACGCCCCGCTGCTGAAATCTGCTGTAAAGGCTGAGAGCAAGATTGTTGAGAACCATGGATCGATGAAAATGACCGGGGAGGCAGAGAAGTAGTGCAGCCCGATGGTGCTCAATGGACTCATCAAGGTCAGACAAGACGCCTCGCTGCTGAAATCTGCTGTAAAGGCTGACGGCAAGATTGTCGAGAAACATGGATTGATCAGAATGACAAGAGGGAATGTTAAGTAGTACAGCCCGAAAAAGCTCGATGGCATCATCGAGGTCAGACAGGATTCCCCGCTGCTCGAATCTGCATTGAAGACCTCCGGCATGATTATTTAGAGACATAAATCGATGAGGATGACCGGGAGGACAGAGGAGTAGAGCAAGCCGACTGAGCTCGATAGACTCATCGAGGTCAGACAGGATTCCCCGCTGCTTGAATCTGCATTGAAGACCTCTGGCATGATTATTTAGAGACATAAATCGATCAGGATGACCGGGAGGACAGAGGAATAGAGCAAGCCGACTGAGCTGGATAGCCTCATCGAGGTCAGACAGGACGCCACGCTGCTCGAATCTGTCTCCAAGGGTGACGGAAAGATTGATGAGAGACATGGATCGGTCGGAATGACCGGGGGGACAGAGGAGTAGTGCCGCCCGATTGAGCTCGATGGCCTCATCAAGGTCAGACGGGACGCCCCGCTGCTGGAATCTGTCTCGAAGGCCAATAGCAAGATCGATGAGAGATGTGGACCGATGAGAATGACCGGGGGGACGGAGGAGTAGTGCAGCCCGATGAAGCTCGATAGCTTCATCAAGGTCAGACGGGACGCCCCGCTCCTGGAATCTGTTGTGAAGGGCATTGGCAAGGGTAAAGAGACATGCGGATCGACCAGAATGGTGAGGGGAACAGCGCTGCAGGGCTGCTCGCGACTCCTCCACATCGTCAACTATGTAACGGGATAACACCTGCCCCATTTCACTATGAAGGGTCTCGGAATGAGTCCAAAATCAAGTGATATCAGAGTGAATACGCACGCAGCTCCAGACACTTCGAATGGCACACCTGCGTCCTGCGAGAGAAATAATTGAAAGTGAGTGCTGAGGCAGCCCGTGAATTTATGTAACAGCGAGCCACAAGGTCACGGTGAGGCTGAGCGCTAAGGCAAGTGCTGTGTTACAGTGTACATGAAGCTGAGGCATTGCAAGCAGCACTGCAGAGGCTGTCCATTTGAAAGTACTTGAGCCGCAAGGGTGTATGACACGAGATGACACGGTACTACACTTTCGTAAATTGCAGCCGAATCTTCGAGAGTTTCTCACCAAATTCAATCAGTAGTCCCTAATATTATGTAGGGCTGCGTTTCCTCATAATTGACAGACAACTGCTGGAATGGCGAACCTCACCGAAATCCTAGGCTCGTTCAAATCAAAATAACACGAGGACAAGGTGAGTTCACTGGCCTTAAGTTCCTGGACCTTGGTGACTGAATTGCAGGTGTCTTACCATGCATCCACTCAAAACTTCGTCTGTAAGTCCTTGGCCAATGCCAGCGACTCCAGGAGGAAGCATCCATACATACGCAAGGTATGATGGAAAACGCTTGGTGCCACACATACTGGTATCTTACTATACTTTCTACGTGAAGGCTGCGGAAGTCGGTAGGTCCTCTGTAGAACAAGCGACAGTGTTTGGTATGTGATTCGATTCGAAAATACATCACTTTCTTCTTCATCCACCCACAGATAGTCTCCTTCGTCCAGTGTTCATGAGATGCGTGACGAAGAACGCCAAAGTCGTCGCCATCTCCTTGGGGTCACTGCAGTGGTTGATAGCCCTCAATGCTGTACTGCAGTCGGCTGTCGCATTCATCGTACATCGTAAGAACGATGAACGTTGTCATGAACCAGGGTGTAGACATTCAACTTGGGATCCTACAAACCTTGGTTTCCTTGATCACAATTTTCCTTCGGTACACGGAGAACTGCTTGGAGAGGTATGTTCCGTTCGTACATCCCGGCATGTATTAATAATCTGTTTCAAACTTCAGGACTCCAGGATAACAGTAGTCTCCTCAACCGCACCAGCCACCCTTTGTCAATTGGTCATGTTCATCTTTGGAAACAATGGCCCGCGAGGATTGTCTAGAGAACAATGATACTCCGCAGCTGTCTGAGGCGACGCTTCCAGATGGTAAGCTCCAAAGCATCAGGTATCTCCTCCCAAATTCAGAGAAACCTAACTTCTTGAAACTCGAATACCTACACGACGTTCCCCTTGGAGTTATTTCAAAGTATACTCACGAATACCACGAGCTATTCAGGAAGGCAATTCGCTTAGTGACTTTGAGCTAGCTCTTTCTGATGTTGCTGCAACACCAACCTTCTCCGCCCATTCCAAAATCTCTCTCTGACAGATATATCTTTTCATCGACCCTCCGATGCACACGAGTTGTTTTCTTGAACCTCCAGCAGTTTTCATTCGAGCTAGAGACAGAAGCTGAGGTATTCTTAATGCCTCTCATCAGAATGGTCTCAGAAGAGTCCGACTCCGCCAATCCGGACCATTCTGGCTCACGTCCAGTATGGATAAGGGTCCTTGCCATGGAGATAATGAGAGGGTACGTCTTGACCTTAACGTCGCTATAGCTTGTATCGATGTCTCTTTTTCAGGGTATGCAACGATGCTGAGCTCATTCGAACCATCTGAGACTGCTATGATGTACAACGGATGGGCTCCAAAGTCTTCGGCTCTCTGATAGTTACATCGAAGCGCCTTATTACCACGAAACTGGTAGTGAGCACGCAGATGATATGGGTCGGGATTTCTTGTGCAGGCGATGGTACTACAGCATCCGTTGGTCTGAGCGTGCAGAACTGGTTTGCTCTGATTGATGTAATACAGAGCACACGCTCGATCAGTCTGTTCCAGACGAAGGAGAGATTTAGTGGCGAAAGTGGATTCGTCTTGCCCTCCGAGTTTGCCAACGAAGACCCGCAGGAGGGTATTTCCCACACTCGGCTTCTCCTCATGAAGGTTCTTCAAGGGGGTTGCCTTGGGGTGCGGATATTTCGGGACTCGAGACCACGCGAAATATCTAGGTGACTGTTTTTGCTTTGAGGTGGTCGCATCATGGAGAGAGCACTCGAAGTACGCGAAAAGAGTTTGGAATCTTTGCTAGAGGCATCCGACGGCCTTGTGCATATATGTCAGTGTACAGGTCTCAATATCACACATGTTATTGCGCAATGCAAAGTCGATTCACCTGGGACCGTCGCGATCAACTCCAGGTCACCACGAGGCTGGCAGCACTTTGGGCACGAGGTCCTTTCGACCAGGGTGCGGTCCGGACCTAATGTCTATTTGGGCATTTCGTCGAACTCCGGAGCCCAATAGGCAAGTTGTAATATTAGTAAGGTAGACCTTGCGATGTTACAGCAAACATCACATGATAAAATGCGTGATGAAAGTGTTGATCATGTATACGATCTATGTGTAGCTGCCGGTTTTCGTGACGGCAAGAAGGTAATCAGATATATTAACCCGTTGTTGATATCTGATTATACAAATAGTTGCAAAGACATTGTGAAGCTATTTGGGCTTAAAACCCGCAGGGTTTTACGACCCGAAACACCGTTTCGAACCTGTGGGGAAGGTCCAGGATGAGCCGTGATTCCCAACTATAAGGAGCCCTGCAATGCGTCAGGCACAGCATGGACTCCTGATTCGAAGGAGAAGGGCGAGATGGTGCAAGCTCACCTCGTTAGCGTGTTACTGGCATGGTATAGCGAGTGAATGGTTCTAAAGCCGGTGACTCTTGGAGGTAAGGTGCTAGTATTAGTGTGTGTTTGTGCAAATAAATTGTGAATGCTTCGCTCGACCATCTTCCCATAGATTTGACTATGTCGAATGGGACTCCTCGAAGGAGATATTCTAGAGTCCCTCCAATGTGCAGCCTGTGACCTTTAAGGTTTCCTAGTCCTGCTCTCTTGACTATTCCACTGATTCGTTTCCAGAATTCGGACCTAGTTAAAGGTTTCATTCCTTTCTTGTGCTTCCAAGCAAATAGGTGATTGTCTCGCGGCGGGTCATTGATTAGAAAATGATTGAGAATGGCAGCTTTGGGGTCTGAGAGATTCTGTTGTTGTGCCCAGTATACTCCTTCACCCACCGCTGCAGCCTTGGTGCATGGTAGGAATATCTTGGTGACCCTGAGCTCATGTCTATCTTCGATGTCCATTTCTATGTCTGTGTTAAGGCCATGCTCAAGGGAGGACTATGATCCGAGGGGCTTGGCTTCAGCTCGTGCGCTGCACCCCTTACCTGAGTATGTGCCCCTAATTTCTGGGGGTCCGGTAGTACTAAGTCCGGTTGTATGTGACCTGGTAGTACAGTAGATATTAGTGTTGCCGCGGCTCCAGCTTATTGCTGGTTTAAGCCAGGGCCAGACTTTCGATAACTGAGCTGACATGTGACTTCAGCTTACATAATTTGTGGTTCAACTCGGCTCTGGAACCACTGTTAAGTCAAGTTTGGGGCTTAAAACTGGCTCAAATATATATTTTTAAACTATACATTAAAAATAGATTAGAAATTAGAATAATCACACTTGACAGCCGAAAAGGAAGGCACCCGAGTCGTCAATGCACTGATCTACAATCGATTATCGAACTAGCACTAATGTCTCCCCAAGATGAAGTGAGTGATTCTCTCATTAGCGTTTAATCCAAAACTAAAGGAAAGCAGCAAATGTGCTATGCTTCTCGCCCACAAGAACTACACGAGCAAAGTGTGGCTAAGAAACGCTACACATCAAGGCAAAGAGCTGGAAGGGGAGCCGAAAGGGCAGTTGAAAGAGGGGATAGAGTCCGAATACCGTGGAGATCGAGGTGGTGGCATTGGATGCTGAAGGTGCTTGGTCGCGAAGGGCGGGAGTAGAAGCTAGTTGGCGAGAGTGGTGGGTCGCGAGGTGCGGGAGTGGGACGTGCTGTGAAGTCAATGTAAAGAACGTTAGCATGACAGATCCAACAAAGACCCGCATGTTTTTTGAGTGATTTCATTATGCATACCGAATGAGAAAAACATAGCAGAAGAAACACCAAAGCCAAAGAGGATCTCAGCTCCCAAGTGCGTGCTTAGGCATCACACTGCCTCGAGATGTGTCACTGAGCCATTGTCCAAAGTACTTCCTTCGTGAAGAAGATATTGGAAAGCTGCGCGTTATTAGGGAGGATTAGACATTTGAGTGGAAGTTATGACGATGGGTGCCGGTGTGGTGCAGCTGCCAGGTGGGGGAGGAATGCCGTTGATTCGAGCGGTGCGGATGTCTCATTGACGCGTTAGACGGGACTTGTCCTGCACGAGCCTATCCCTGAAGGCCAGTCCTTTCTCAGTGGGTACTGGAAGACGTCCAGACTGGCGAATGATGGAGCTATGAGGAGTGGCGCCATATACAGGCACTGGAATCGGCGGAGGTACAGGAGCTGGAATTGAGCCAGATACAGGCGCTGGGATGGACAAGTATACGGGAGCTGGAATTGGTGGGGTTACAGGCGCTGGAATTGGCGGATCATCCTTGTTGTCTTCATCATTGTCGGGGAGAGGAAGATTAGACTCGTCAATGCGGTATGGCACCGAGATAGTCCAAGGATATCGTTGGTCTTCACACCAGCTGGCGAGAAGAGCGAGTGCACATGTCTTGAAAGCATGGGGATCATGTTTGTATAGAACAATGCCTGCGACAAAGAGAAAGAGATCCAGTATTGACAACCGCGAAAGGATGGACAGAGGGAGTGAAATTATGGCATGGTATGTAGGCGGTACCATCGGAGTCGATTGCAGTATAGCAAGCCAATGGTCAGTAAGTCTACATGTTAGATCAAAAAAAGGTAACACGTACCCCGGGACCTTCGCTCGTACCTAAAATCAAAATATGCACAAGAACCACGTCTGCGTGGTCAGCACTGACCAATTCCTGTTAATCAGCTCCATCGTCGTGACATTGGTCACTGTTATACATAGAAAAACCACCTGTCCAGCCGAGAGCGAAAGTATGAAGCGCCTAGTCCATATACTCTTCCACCTAGCCCAGGAACTGCTGGTGAAAGTAGCTGGGGAAGAATAGTCAATCAGAGGCTGAACAAAGTCTCACGCAACATCACTTGCGAATCATAAAGGGTTGAAATCAGAGGTGCACACTATGCCGCACGTCTGGTAAGAAATAAATAAAGCATTGAAATCAAAATCACAACAAAGAGCAAGATATTGTAAACCAAAGGCGAGAGGCGAAACAGCAGATGGCAGATGAAAAAGTCAGTTAAGAAGTAAGTGTCACTTGTTGTAAATGATAGCAGTGTCCTTGATATTGTCACACTCCTCCTCAGCAATGGCTCTGAGAAGTGCGTCATTTGTGCTGGTGGTGGCTGTCAACTGCTTGTTAGAACCTCAGTTGTGTACCACCTCATGTTTCATGTCCCATTGAGAGGCTGCTCAACCCTTTGTAAAGTTAAGCTGTTCTTTCTTCAGGAAAAACTTAACCATCTGTAATGCTTCCATCAAAACGGGGCTGAGGCGATTCCTTTTTTTCGTATGGGTTTCGCTACTTGAGGAAAATACCCATTCACAAGGCACCGCAGAGGCTTGTACTGGGGCGTAGTCCATAGCAATTGAGAATATAGTTGGGAACATGGACTGTGAAGCCTAGTCAACAGCTCGTGGTTAATGACAAAGGGTGACTTGAAGGGGCAACGGACTCACATTCCAAAATGCAAGTATGTCTGTTCCACGAGGACTAAGCATAGCTGTGGCATATGCCGTGAATTCCTGATCTACTGTTTGACCGCCATCATGGTGATGCGGCACATGCACCGCGGGAAGTCCATAGCGACGTGAGCCTAGTGTGCGTGGCACCGTTCGTGGAACCACTACAGGTTGAGAATTCGTAGAATTAGAGATTTCCTCTCTCTTGCTCTGCATCTGCAGAACAAATCAATCCAATGTCATGCTTTTATTTACTACAGAGACGTACCAGCTTCAATATAAATTCCTTTGCATCATCAACACGGTCCTTCTGCCATCGACTGTCCATCCAAGACATCCGCATCGCAGGATCAATGACTACAAAAGTAATGATGAAGTCAATATTTGTTGGGGCAAAAGATGGGACTGACACATAGCGACAGCGTAAGCATGTGTCACACCCATCCGGTTGGTGTATTTGCTCACCCAGGTTAAGCCTATGTCAACGAAAGGCTTACAGTGAGGTGCGTGCAGGCCAATAGACTCCCAGCTATTAACCAACTCTTCAAAAGTTGGAACGGCATGGCTCAGCACGGGAGTGCTTTCACTGGAGAGTTTTTGCTGGGCGGCATGGGGTGCCTGGTATGAAATGGTAAATTGGATCACAGGCTTCGAAGTTCGAACAGATTAGTACTTACTTCCAAGATCACTTCCAGGTCCTGGAGGAACTGCCAATCCATCTCACTCAATCTTTTCTCGGATATGCTATGTTGAGCCCAAGCATCGAAAAAGGCGGCTACTGCCTGGGCCAGTATTAGTCTACGATGTATGTTAAACGGTGAGAAATCTTACCTGGCGCAGTGTCCGCAAACGATTGATCATAACATAGACTGAATCCCATCTAGTAGGTTCATCGAGGAGGAGTTCTATGACCGGGAGCTGTGTAGGGTCGCCATTGTCATCCTGAAACCACCCCTCCTCATTACCCCTAAGGATGGTCTCACGAAACCTGTCGCGCCTCTGGTTTGATGCGCAGGATCAATCGCACGATATGCCTGGCTCGCTCGAGAGGCTTAGCTTGTACAGCCTGGACATAATCGGCTTTCTGGATGATCTGGTCTTCGACTGTCCATGTATCGTCCACGGCGGAATAGTCGGCAGTAGCATATTCGTCGATTATATGCTTCACGCATATATTTATCACGTGCGGGAAACACGGTATCCTGTGTTCAATAGGATCAAAATCGATCCCGCGTTCCCCAAGTAGGCTGGAAAACTCCTGCATCGCAGTGTGATTGTTGCCTGCATTGTCGAGAGTAAAATGCCCAGTCTGAACAACATCAGAGCATGCAACACGATAGAGATAAGTACCGACCTTGGCCGCAGTTTCTGCACTGATCGAGGAGATAAAGGATCATAGAACCCAGAGATTGCCCATCGTGGTTGCCGGGAATGTGGTGGAAAGCAATGAGGGCCGTCTTTAACACGAGCATCGAATCTTGATTGACCCTGGCAATCCAATGAGCTGTGACAGCCATGAACGGCCGGAGCTTTTTATCTGACCACAGGTCAGATGTAAAGCAGACTTTTCCCTGCGCATTCTAAAAGGAATAAGGTACTTCGTATGAGGCTTGGCAACTATGCACTTACTGCAAGATCTCGCTTCAAGGCCAGGAAGTATTCCTGCCATTGCTCAATGACCATTTCGCGAGCCTTCGTGCGGTGAAATAGACCAGACTCGCCAATTTCTGGGCAGAGGAGACGGATGAGGCGCCTGAATTCAGGGCATTCAATCATGTTTATCGCCTGGGGGCGACTATTAATGGTGGCTGTAGGCATGAACTGCGACTCACTTGATCATCGGCAACAATAAACTTCACAATTTGACGATGCATTTCGTCAAGCGTGAAGTCTGGAATTCTGTCTTCTGGAGAGCTCGTTCCTACCAGCAAGGCACCAGATCCCTGGTTAGGGGGAGGACCAAGTGAATACATCGTGCAAGGCGATTTCTTGAGCTGTTTGCAAATCGTTGTCAGTGACCACCCTTCAGCAAGGCGTTCGTTTAGATCATTAATCTGTATGCGCCAGCCAAAACGCTCTGCTGCTTCCAGATAAAGTTCGGTGTGGTGAGTGAAAGCATGCGTACGGGGAGCTGAACTGGACGTTGAGCCTGCGTATACCATGACCTTGTGCGTTGTGTCGCTTTTCATGAAGTGTTCTGGTGAAGGGCGTGAGAAACAACAAAAGATTGCAGGTATGGTACTTACTCGCAAGGGATGCAGGTTTTGCTCTTGGTGTCAGGATCAATCCGATAGAAATGACTTATATCAGTCGGCCCTTTAGGCTGCTTGAGGTTGCCGGTAGCCAAAGGGTCAGTCCGAATGGTGCTGGTGACGGTCTGGAGTGGGCTTTGATTAGAGCGTGCAGGTGCCACAGCGGTGGGTGCAGGAAGATTTCCTGGTTCCTCTTCATCCCCCGAAATATTGTCAAGGTCGAAGACTTCACCCTCATCTGGACCAGCATGAGCTGCATCGGTAGTTCTGTATCTAACAGGAAGTTGTCGCTAACAGGGGTTTTGAAGAGTGGTAGCGTTTGCTGCAGCAGCAGCAGGGATAGCAGCGGGGATGGCAGCAGGTATGGCAGTGGGGATGGCAGCGGGTATGGCAGCGGGTATGGCAGCGGGGACAGTGGATGCAGTGGGGATAGCGGACGCAGTGGGAATAGCAGTAGAGGCAGCGGGGATGGCAGCATCAACATCAGCTGCCCAGGCCTTGTTCTGCCCTCATCAACGAGGTGCCATTTGTGGTAGTAGTGGTGATATTCGAGTGACAGAACTGTCTGTCTATATAAGTCTGTTCTTCCTGGGAAACCCCAGAACAGACGATATGCACGAGAAGGAAGTCATATAGGCCAAAGCCGATGCGAGAATTGAGTCATTTACATGTGAGAGCCCATAGGGCTGCGATATGAATTATGTGGTGTATGAGAAGTGAACAGTAAAAGTGCGATGCACAAGTTTGGCACCTGTTGGATGACTGACCAGTGACAGGGTGTGGGCGCAATTGGTCTTCTTCATCTGTTTTCCATCAATGAATGCTCACAAATCACTATAATTTGGTGGAGGTGAGGGTGGGGGGAATCTTGCTCAACGAAGGACATACCTGAAGTGACTCAGACACTTTTTGCCAGCGGCGCTCTCCACACATGCACATGCTATCCAAAAAACCACTTGCGAGAACCAACTGGGGTCACATCAAAGAGCGAGCACTTGCGATGCTTTGGACGAGCGATCTGGCAAATTGGCTCCATGTGATTTTCTAGATCACCATCAGATAGATAGCTTGAGAAACAAACAGCTTACCATCTTCAGGGTTTCAATTGCGAAGCCAGATCGCAAGGCAGTTCCACCAAAAGGTTAGCAATACATTAGACAAAGGTCCCCCATGAGGCCTCCTCGCATGTAGGTGCAGATGGTTGGATGAATCAACAATTACCTTGCACAAGAAGTTGAATTGTGATAGTCGCCTCATGTGGCGGCCTGTGTGAAAGTGGTTCCAAACTTTGGTGGTGAATAACCACAAGTGCTGAGACCCTGGGCCCTGGGCCTCACCTTGGCGATCATTGATCATGTTTGATCAGCATGAGCAAACGCGATGGCAAGATATATAGTATTCTGGTTCAGATCATGATGGTATGGCGCAAAGATCGAAGGCTGTGCACTGCGCAGCACGTTGAAGGTTAAAATAGCCTGACCTAGACCGATTAGTAATTACTAATCACCACGCTATGTGAAAGGTGCCAGTTCCTGAACGCACGGAAGGAACCGGCACCACACGTCCAGCTGAGCGGTAGCTTCCTATTCTTCTTCTCATTTTTCTTTGTCGTTACATCCCACATCCTGCTCGCTCGTTTACTCATTCCTCACTTGCTCACATATTTTACCCACCCTCCACTCCCAAGATTAATGCAATCACACCATAATGTTCGCCATCATGCTTTAGCTTATATATTTAGCTACCCGTACATGAATACCCTCTATCAGCTTCGTATATCAATAAATCGTCTTAATAGTCTTTCAATCAGCCCACATGTCGAGTTTCCCGCCCACCCAGCGGCAATCTCGCCAGCATCCGAACCGAGCTAACACTCGGTCCCAGCCCAACCACTGATTGTTTGACATCAATGATTCTGCGTTAGATGAAGCTGGAGAAGCGATGCACAATTACACATGATGATATTTGAGGCTGAGCTATTCATAACATATACACCGTATGTACCATGTACAGTAGTCTACAACAGCGTTATTCAATAACTGGTCGCAATTTCCGCTGTGGAGTTGATGTAGCACGCCATGTGGAGCCATTACACGGGCGTAACCTTGCAAATAAGTTAAACTTCGGTTCAAAAATATAGAACAAATGTTACTCACACACGAGTCGATCTGCGCACTACCTTTGACGGACATGGTGACATTGCTTCGGCCACACAGCACTGGTCAGGTGATAGAGGGGGAGGTATGGAAGGACCATCAGGTGATAGAGGTATGGCAGGACCGTCAGGTTGGCTAAAATCCAACATGCACGTAGCTGGTGCAGGCAATGTGGCACAAAGACCGTGAAGTACTGAACGGAGGTGATCATAATCAGGATCTTCTGCGAATGCGAGAGAGCGGGTGTAAATAAGAATGTTGGCAAACTCAACGGGGATGTCATGGCATATATCTGCAATGGTGGCACGTGCTTTGCGCTCGAGTATGGTAGAGTTGGACAACTTCTCGTCATCGCTTGTTAACCATGGAAGGGAGCCACGTAAGAAATATATTAACATGTATGTGAGCGACTCAAGATCGTCACGACGACCTGGCTCAACTCCTAAGTGGTTGTTGATCGAGGCGAACGCAGGAGTACCAGAGAGACTTTGGCCATGGCAAAATGGCACATGGTCACTGGTTGTGGTGTTCCAGTACATCTTCATGATGCCGAAATCGATGATGAAGGCGGTGTGCCTCAGATTTCCAAGACCAACCAAGATGTTGTGAGGTTTGATGTCGCTGTGAACGTAATTGTGTGAGTGAATGTATTCAAGACGTGAGAGCTAGGAAAGTCAGTCGACCTATCTGCAAAGACCTCAAACCAAACGACTGACCAACTGGACTCCTAGATTCACAACGTTGAGAAGGCTGAATCTTCAATTGTTCGCGAGGAAGAGTTGGTGGAGCGATGGCCCAAGGAGTTTGAGAACAAGAGCATGATACGCTGACTCTCTACCGAACCAGAGGGTGCAGGGGATGCCAACTCCGCCTTCAAGTTGTTTCAGGATCCAGTATTCACACTCCAAAGAAGATGAGTGCTCGACAACGGTTTCGAGTTTGAGCGCAACATGATCGTCATTGATGATATTCCGTGCAGAATACACGACAGCTAAGTGGTATAATATAAGTGGATCTGAACCAGCATGTGAACGAATAAATTACTACATACCATAGGAGCCAGATCCTAAAACCTCTCCCAGCCTAAATCTACCATCTACTCGAACAGGGACCTTATTCATGGTAACTTACAGCGAATCCAACTGAATAGCGGGGACAATGGGGAGAGAGAAGTTGGAGAAAGCCTGAAAATGAGTTTGCCACCCAACCCCCTTCAGCTGGCTTGAGGCCGACTCAAGCTGTTGTTCCCACATTCTTGGCTTGTGCTATCTGTGCCGGTTTAGGTGCCTTGCGGACCAGACCGAGTTGCACGTGAGTGACTTGGTTCATGGGAATCACCGAACTGCTGGGAAATCAGTAACAGCCGAGCCCGGACTGGCCAGAACCGAGCCGTGACACTACTAGTGCACATGATTGTTGATTCAAGTGTGACATCGCATATTGTCTTCTATCTTACTCTTTGTCTCTTCACCATTGTCTGAGATGTCATGGTCTTCCCTCCGCCTCACAAAGTCACATCCTCGAGCACAATTTGTCTGGGATTCGTGGTTATGAGGACCGGTATAATGAGGATAGATGGCCTGATAGAGAGGGATAACGAGTGTGTATTTTCTTCATGGTTTGAATGTCTTCTTGTATGCCCTTCACGCCCATGTCTTTCCTTTGTGTTGTTAGTGTCTCTGTATGCCTTTCACGTCAAATATATTACCTCTCGCACCATTGTACTGAGACTCACCAAATTCTAAACATGTGTTGTAAAACATATAAATCAACTATTTTAAACAGCGAGGGAGCACAGCCTCGCGTGGTTTGTACCTACCCTCGCGAACCTCTGGGAGTACGGAGACAATACACAAAGGAAAAGGCATGCACCTCTTGCGGCAATTACAGGGAGCCTCCATAGAGAGGCATACCTCACAGGTGGGTTTCCTGCAACATAAAAACCCCACCTGATAGATCGTGAGACGGGCGCTAAAGTGCTGCCAAGGGTGCTGTTTGGATCCCCTGATGCTCATAGCAAGGCTCTTCACAAGATATGGGTTGATCATACCATTGTTCAGCCGCGATGGAAAAATTTTATCAACAGGCTCAATAGCGAATGGAATGGATACACAATATTAGTGAGTCGAACTTTTACTTACTATTGTCAATGCAATCAACGTCCATTTCAGTCTACCGTGATGCTTGCTGTTGATATCAGCTTTCTTGCGGTCCCATCCGTCCAGAATCAAACGCCTGTAATTCTTGTATCTTATCTGTCCACGCTCTGCGCCATGGGCTCGTTAGTGGTTTCACTAGTCTTGGCCGGACAAGTCAATGACAGTCAGCGAGACTGCGCTAAAGGCGTGGTAGGTTGTCTTTTTGATTGTTTGACCTACATACTTTACGTCCACCAGGCCCCGTTCATGGCAGGAATGTCAAGTTCTGTGCTCAGCCTCGAAAGCCTTGCCCTCATGCTCAGTCTGCCATTTGCTCTTCTGATTTGGGGGTGCGTTTCTGATTCAACACCATGGGCAGTAGAGGCTCATTCTTCGACAGCATGACATTCTTTGCTGCAGCACTATCCATCGTGATTTTCCGCACTTCTGACGTCGTCACCGTCTCGATTGTGTCCCCGATTTGGGTCGCCATATTTGTCCTGGCTATATGGCCGGTCCTGGCCTCCAATGATATTCACATTTCTCACCTGAGTTCCTGGATTTCAGAACAAGTGTCGCATCATAGATCGTCGCAGGTCACCACCGGGTCTCGAGTCTAATCTGATGTAGTTTGTCATGATTGCAGGGACTTTCCGAAACGTGTACAGTTGCATCTGGTTGTTTTATGTGATACCCGTTTCCTCCTGGATATTCATACACAGGACTTACTTAGCAGCTCTGGATGACGTTACTCGCACAGCGAAATCTACGACGTGCATGTAATAGGTATGTTCATGGAACGGTTTTACCTTCTGTTTTCAATCATTTGGGGTAAACCGGTCGGCTGCTGCTGTTGTCGTCAGTTTTGGTGTGGCAGGAGCATCGGACCCTGCCTAGCCACACCGGTGCCAGCTTCAGCATTGATATCTCAGGTGCAAGTAGGGCATCGACCTTGACTTCAATTCAAACTCATGCTCTAGATCAGCTTGGTTGGTACTCAACGCGTGGAGCCTCTTATCTTCGCTAGCGCCGATAGGAGATACTCGCTATGATCTCATTACCTATCAGACTACACAGCTCGCTGTGAAGGTTAGACACGTTTAAACAACAAAGGAAATATGAAGGGGTGAGCGCGTAGCAGGTCAGGTGACGTATCATATGAAAGACGAGCTGCAATATGCCTGAATGATGTCGATGCTTATGGGTTCAATTATAGGAATAAGGACAACGAAGCGCCTGAAACTAAGTGTAACCTAGTCTGATCACATCGAGGCATCTCGTGACAGCTTTGAGTAACAATTAAGATCGGCATCGAATGAAAGCTGTATATCTCCACGAACAAACTGCTGCAATAAAATCATTTGTCAAGTAGGGCTAGACGTTGATTTAGCGACTACGATGGACAGCACAAAGGCTAGGAAACTCACGCGTCTCAGGCAATTACACCAGTATTGTCCATGTGCCATACGACTCATATGAACCTCAGCATGTTCTCTGGGTATCACGAATGAAGTCCAAGGAGTATAGAATGCAAGTCGGGAAGCGGGGAGGTACCACAAAAAGGAGCCGATGATCGGGCCCATCCATCCATCACAATCCAGTAAGACGAGGGTTGAAGGTGGAAGGTGCCCTCGAGTAGCTCAGCAGGGTTGTGCAGTGCATGTTTCAAGCTAGATGAGAAGGCAAATGGAGTGATTGTTCCAAGTTTTTGCGAGATGATAGGGCTCTGTTGTATGCGAGGCTCGGTGCAACGTCCATCCAGAGGGAATATGGAAGAATGGGTCTGAGGGTACTGCTGGAATGGCTGCCCCGTCGCTGCATCCCATAGCCGAACGGTGTTATCCTCCGAACCAGGCACGATGCGAGTGCCATCCGGCGAGAATGACACTGACGAAACTGCAGCGATATGCCCCCGTAAGGCTCTGTTCGGTTGCTGCATCGTGATACTAGTCGATAAGGGGCCAGAAGCTGCGTTCTTCATATGGGAGGACTTCTTAGTTCTCGCACAGACGTTCCTCTAAGTCAGATGAGAAGGTGATGAAGAACCGAGAAGAAACCAACATCACATAGAACAGATATACCCACGCAAGTCAAAAAAAACCTGATAGTCAATCCATGCTCTCGAAACTTGGTCAAGCGCCGCTGAATATTACATTCATCATTCTGACATAAGATATCAAACCAGGATATGTCTGCCCCTGGCAGCGGCATGCATGTAATGCATGAGGGACCAAGCCAGCGCACATCTCATTTCCACCATCTGGGCAACTTGTGCATGACAATGACTTTCGCTTATCCCATTTGAGAGTGAGGGTGCACCCGGAAGCCTTCACTCTTAAATGGGATAAGCGAATGGAGTGCGAATGATGGAGGTCGACGTCGAGTTCCGTGACTGATGAGATCCCGTCAATTATTTCGAGAAAGTCATGGGCGCTGAAAGTCCATGATGGTGCAAAAAATACAAGTCGACCTAAGGTGGAAATGTGTCGACAAAGGAAAGGGTGGAGTTGTACGGGATATGCCATAGGCACTTCTGGTGGTCCACGATAAGCGATGATGAGGGACGAAAGAGAAAGGCTGACTACGTGCAGGAGGTCGTCGAGTTGATTGCTGGCCTGCGGAAGGTCGATATGGAGACTTAGTAGATGCTGAAGATGAAGATTGGGAGGAGGCGTCATTTATCGGCCTGCTCGCAGGAATAAAGTACATTCCAAAAGAGAGGTACATCAATGGAGGACACCGAGAAACTCGGCGAGGTGTGACGTGCTGCTGTCAGGTTCCAAGCCAAGAGATAGCCGGGTAATAGCGTCGGAATGATAGTCCGTTCAGGCATAACAAGTGATTGCGGATAGGTGTTTTCTGGGAATCGGATGAGATAGGCTGCCCAGTAGCATGCCTAAATCCTGCGAAAGGAAGGTGCGACAATTCTTGTCTTTGTGAGTAACTTGAACCCTGTTCCTAGGTTTCGGTGGCGGAGCGACATGTGAGGGCTTTGCAACAAATCGGGTAAGGAAGAGAGTAGAAGGGAACAGACTTCTGTGCGACGACCAGGAGCAAGAGAACTAGAATGTTGACGAGAGAAAACCTGTTCCATAGGTGTTGTAAGAGGAGAAAGCGCTAGTGGGGGTGTCGTGGTGACTGGCAGGTGACGTTGTAGTGGCAACCACTGTCTACGGACGCGACAACTGTAAGGATTAACAAACGTTTACCGCCGGGAATTGCCATTTCAACGCTTACCTTTACCACCATCGTCGCGCCGCCTCAGTCAGCACGGACCTCGCCTCCATCTCAGCACCCAGTTCTCGTCACTTTCACCTCATTCTCAGTTCGCCGCTACGGACACTCGCTATTCTATCAATAACATACCCATTCGTACCGCCACTCACCTAATTTTTCATATTTGTTTGCTCTCTATTCTACTCTACCCTGTCAGGCGTGACGCCACTCCCTTCTGCCTCTGTTTTCACCTAATCATTCGGCCTGTTAGTACCCGAGGACCCTTAGCATTTCGCAGTATAAAATAGCCCATATACACTCCCTACTCCAGACAATAACAACTAGTATCGAAGTCTCCTCTCGCATTCGCTATCCAACAGTATCTCATTGTTTCGAACTAAACGTCACCACATTCCTTGTCATCTCACACTCGTTCGCGATCCTCTAACTCTCCGGCGCACATATATCCTACGAGCGGTCTACATACCCCTTCGCACTCGTAGTCCCTTTCGGATTCTTACATGACGACAATTTTGACTGGCCTTGGTTCGTGTCTTGTTGCAGCTGACCCAATCTGGTTTGCGGTGCTTGCGACATGTAAAGGCTTAGGAACAAATGAGTACAGGAAGGAAAAGGGTACAAAAGAACACACCTCTTTGATAGGAGAGTGGCACAATGCCTAGGAGTTGCACGCGAGACAGGCCCTTGCATTGGGCATTGCGGGAGGCCTAGCGCGTTATCAGCATCGGGCAGGGATGAGAAACTGCCCAGGGCAGAAGATGGTACTGAGGTCCCATGCCATCTGGAGGAGGATGGGAGGTGGCCTGGGGCGGACGATGAAGTGGTATGCCCATGTCAATGATAAGGCCGAGCTGATCCACCACGTGCATTGCGATCTCCTCGTCGACATATCGAGAGAATAAGTAACCGGTGCTATACTATGTCTAGTTTCGGACTGACCAATATCGACGAGCGACTGGAAGGACGAACACCGCTTCTCAGCCGGTGCTGCTTTGCTGTTGTAAGTCAGCATACAATACAACTTAAGGCCTAGGGTATATAGGTACTGTCAAGGTATCATGAAAATATCCCGTGTTACGAAATGTATACAGCTACAATATCTCTACCGTTCTGACGTCCATCATGTCTCGAACAGCAGCCATGTCTCTGACCCGTGCGATGATATTGTTGTCCGAAGCGATTCTCTTATACTCTCCTCCATGCTGCTGTGCTAGCAACAGTGCGCCAAAAGGCTGTCCAAGGCGAACGATCAACCTCAATGCTCGCGAGTGAGATTCTAAATCTGTGTATGTCCCACCATGTTGCTGCGCTGGCAGACGTGCGCCAAAAGGTTGTCCAAGGCCACCGATTAACTTCGACGCTCGCGAGCGAGACATTGAATTAGCTGGCTCATTGTCTCCAGCCTGAGGAGAACTGCCGAGAGATTCATCTAATGCAGGCCCAGACTCATACATGCTCTGCATCTCATCTGCAAAATCAGGCAGACCAAGATCATGATGATGCCACGGACGGATGAGCAAGAATGTCCGCGCAGTGGGTCGTGCCGGCCAGAATTGTATCAGCTTTTCTTCGGTGGTGATTAGCAGGTCATCAAGCCCATCCGCCTTGACATCATAAGTGAAGCATGTCTCCTGGCCTTGACCGCCCCTCCGGCTGACTCCTGTGACAAGAAATGCAATACAAGGAAGTTGTAGCCTGCAGTTCGCGAAACGAGGAGGGCTCAGGTTGGCCAGCCGGGTATATAGTGCCAAATCCAGGTCCACGGCAGTAACATTTTGCAGCGACAAGACGGACATCTGTATCTGATCTTCAGACAGAAATGGTGACGTGCATGGCGGAGATTTGTACGAGGAAATAGAGGCTGGCAGACAGCTATTGAATTCAGATGATTTTCCGACCCAGTCCAGGGCTGTGATGTCCCCCGACTGCGCAACAATCTCCTGCAAGAGTCGTCCGAGCGCATTCTGTCTCTTCTCGCCGTAAATTACAGGTAGGTGGATGCCGAAGATGCCAAATAATGAATACGCGATGTCTTCCTGCAACGTGGTGACACGGTTTGACGCCCATTGAAGTTTTTCTCGGGCACCTGTCATCCCCGGACGGAAGGCGACGAGCGCCTGAGCATCGATACCTGTCGAATCCTGCAACTCCTGCATGATAGCAACAGACCCCTTGTGGTTGGAAGAGTGGTCATCGAGATATGGAGTCCAATCTGCTCGGTAAAAGAGAACAATGTTGGGGGCAAGGAACTCCTGAACAGTCCATCCTCGTGTATTCCAAACACTGCTTGCTAGGGCACCCGACTTCGTCAACGGCGGGGCATCCGCGAGGTAGACGATCGTAAGAGCTGAGTGACGATACCAAACGAACATGGAGTTGACCGATTCTTGAAGCTCAACATTGCTTTTCTGGTCAATGCAACATGTATCGCTCCATGCCCAGTGATGCCCAGCATCACGAGCAAGTTTGCAGAATGTCTGCAACTTCACCATGGTGCCAACTGCCTCCAAATCATACACGACCTTGCCCTGGATGTCGTGCAGCAGCGGCTCCTCGCTTTCCCACCTATGCGACAACATTACCCAACTGAAGTACTTCGCGACCGCTTCTTCGATGGGCTTCATTTGGAGGGGTGCATGCGTCATTGATGAATACAAAAGTTCCTTGTACTCTATGCTGTTCATGAAGGCGTTTTTCTGAGCCTCTCGATCACATAAATGTCCAGTGGAGGTGTTGATTAGGCGAAGCGGAGCGTTTTCCAGTGGAGCGTGAATGGCTCGTCGAATGGCGTCTTCTACTTCAGCCGGATTGACATATTGCTGACACAGCTCTGGGGAATGAGTTGATCATCTTCACCTCGACGCAAGAGTTATTTGGGACTTACTTTGTATCCGTGTGTCGGAAGCATCGTCCATCTTGGAGAGTAGGGTTTTGAAGGCCTCGATTGCGTCATCATAGCAGTGTACCCCGGGAAGCGCTGGATCCTTCAATTCGTACCCCAGGTAAGAAGTAGGATTGAGTGCGATGACCTATGCATAGGCGGCATCAGTACACTTTTAGAGAAACGATGAATATTGTCCGCACCCTCTCCGCGTCGTAAAGGGCCTCCACATACAATTGTCTTTCTAGATTCGCCTTACTGCGGCGCGCAAAGAGGGACTGGCATGAGGGGTCCAGCTCAATGCCTGCCGAATACAGTTCAATAGCTCTCTCAAAATCACTTTCAGCAGTGGCATTGTCTCCCTTTTCGGCATAGCGCGCAGCGCAGTTCTGCTTGAAGGCTAATCGACCCCAGAATGTGACTCAGTTTCAAGTTCTCCGAGACGCTAACACACTCACCGGTAGACCATTTGAGGTCGCTGTCCTTGGCATCCTCTTCAATGATGCGCATCATGTATTGGTGAGATTGGACAGCTTCGATCAGGCGATCAGCGCGGAGGAACACTTCGCACCGTCTTTGGTTGACAGTTTGCCATAAGGAATCCAAGTCCCAGCCGAATAGCTGTGCAGCGCACGTTATCAATCAGTGAAAGTGTGCTCTGTGGCTTCATAGTGACGCACCACAGTGAATATCTTCAATCTAGGTTCAAAAAGTGCTCCGCAAGAGAAAAAATCGGTCACACAGGGAATACATTCGTTGAGTCGATCGGCCCGCTTCACTGTACCGCCCGTTTTCGAAAGCCATTTCTGGTAATTAGTGAGTCGCGGGCCGACGGGAACGCCTAAACAAACAAGTGTAATCTCAGTCTCTGAGAGAACGTGTTTATAAACGTGTCATGTACCTAAACAAACAAGTGTACTACGAACACGTCAGTGTCTTCTAAACTTTTACGACGACATTATCGAACTCACATCTCAGTCTCTGAAGAGAACGTGAGATGCCTTCTACGCTACTGCTGGGTCTTTATAGTGAGTTGTATGACGACCGAGGAATATATCAAAGAGAAAATAAACATATTGCAGGGCACGAGCCGACGTCAGTGCGTCGTTCGTAAATGCCCGTTTTGGCTTGAGCTCGAACTCGTTATTCCTCCTTCTCAACCATCTCGGATCCTTCGGTCTTCATCGTCTCGGATCGTTCGGATTCCAACACCATTACCGCAAGCTGTACATATAGATACAACTGACGGGTGTGTTTGAGAGTGAGAAAACTCGTACGGTCTGACACAAAGCTCACGTTGACAACTCTACACGAAAGTGTATCTGAGTGTTGGTAAGCGGTGACGAGGCCTTGAACTCGCCGCCTTGCCTCATCGTGGTAATTTGCATTGAAAAGTGCAACGGCCTGAATAAAATGACATCGGAGTCTTAGTATGAACAGACTGACTATGAAAACAGTGGCGAGGGTACCTTGATTAATAGTAAAAGATCGACGGTAATCGGATGACGATCCGAATATATGCAAGCAAGGTCGAAAGCTTCCATCGCGTCCACGAGCCGCTCGCTGCCGCAGAGGGCGATGCCCTTGGAAATGTAGCCGAATAATGAGGGCTGGATAGCAATGGACTATGTCGTCAAGCAGAGTCAACACCAAGAGTTTCAGGATATGCAGAGCGTCTGACCGTGAATGAGTCGTGAAGTGCCTTGTCCCACTCGGAGTTTCGCGCCCTTGCAACGGATCGAATGGCATATGATCCGTGGTTGTTGCCATCTGCGTTGATTTCTTGGGTCAGCAGTTCTTCAGCGATATGCAGGTCCCCAGTAATGCATGCATTGCGGACCGTCGTGTTAGTAGGGATCTACAGGAAGCCAGCTGTGTGATAAGTAAGTGCATCGAAGGCAGACGGCTCACGTCAAATAATGAGTGGTTCTCGTCACAGCCAGACCCTTGGTGACTTTGCGAAGAATGGTCACTTGCAGTATCGGGTTTACCAGAGAGCTCGTCGTTGGTGTCGTGACTGCGTGGCTGTGCGTTACCACCAAGAACAATGTGAATGGATTGAGGAGCAGAAATATAATGGGTGAGAACGTACCTGTATATCACCGAGAGTAAGGAGTAGCCGTCGCTGTACTTCTTCGTAATCCTTGATCCTTTTCTCCGCCTTCCATTGCTCGACTATGTCCTTGATAGACCAGAGCTAAACTTTCCCATCTTTGTCTCCACTAACGAGTAGTTCTCCATTTGGAGAAATCGTGACGCAGAAAACCAAGTTGGTGTGGTCGAGTGGCTCTCCTATGTGCTGGTGTGTCTCTGTGCTCCACAGCCGCACAGTCTTGTCGTCCGAGGCAGTGGCAATGAAAGAGCCATCAGAAGAGATGGCGAGCGAGATGATGTATTCAGTGTGACCGGTGCAAGGTTGACCGATCTGGTCTCCATTCGACGAGTTCCAGAAATTGATTGTTTTGTCCCGTGATGCAGAAACAAGTTGCTGGCCATCAGGCGACCACACGACGCTTCGAACCAAATGTTGGTGAGCATTGATCTCGAGAAGAAGCTCGGCGTTATCGGTGCGCCAAACCTGGATGGTACCAAATGACCCGGATGCTAATTTTAGCCCATCTGGGCTGAATGCAACACTCGACACCCAATCACGATGACCTTGGAGTGTTGCGAGGACAACGCCAGTCTCGGCGTCCCATACAACAACTGTTTGATCACGCGACCCGCTTGCGAGTCTCTTGCCATCGGGAGAGAAGCACACTGACCACACCGCGCCTCTCTGCTTCACCAGCGGACCTAATACCATCTGCTTGCTCTCGACGTCCCAGATAATGATGGTTCTATCTTTTCCACCGCTCGCGATTCGCCTGTCGTCTGGAGATACGGCGACTGATAACACCGAGCCCTTGTGTCCCTTGAATGGCCCTCCTACCAATTCTCCTTTCTCCACATCCCAAATTCGCAGGGTTTCGTCATTTGAACCAGTGACGACCCGACGTCCATCTTTGAAGAACGCAGATGCCCTCACTATGTCTGTGTGCCCTTGCATCATCTGCGTTGGCTTCAGTCGGCTTCGTGTCGTCTGCGCGGACGTCGGCTGCCCTCTTAAAGTGAGATTCGCATTTCCTGCTGCATCAGGCACCTCTGACATCTCGCGTTGACCTAGCAGGAGAGATAGACGGTCAGTAGCATTTGAAGTTGACGAGGGCCGTACGTTTGGGATATCGTTGCGTTGTGGATCTTGTGTGTGGTGAGTAGTGTTGGACATGTGCCGATAATCCAACTCATGTATATGTAGGCGTTTATCCACGGTTCTCATTGGCTCCGTACCACGCGGCTACGGCGTAGATCCATTTAGCCTTTCCATCATCACTGCCCCTTTAATAAACGCCCGTGACATACAGTAGCCCATTCATTCTATGTACAGCAAACCCGCTGGAAAGCACATGCATCTGGTACTATCATCCACCACAGTCAACCATATGCTACTCAACCCATCTTATCATCCTTTGTAGCGCACCCTGCTTCGCTACGAGATCAAAAAGGCCTAGAACAATCGCTAGACGCTGATGTCTTAGGGATCTTATTATGGTAATAATGACCCCTGCTATGAGGGTCTGTTCAGCCGATTACGCCGCATTTTGTTAATGACCATCTCCTTCCCCAGCGACGACGGCCATGGCTAGTACACTACTGGAAAACTTCGTGGATTTGTACCATATTCGGCGAAATCATGTGTATTCTTAGTCGTATGTCACAAATGGGACGCTCCATAAACTTTGCGCTCAAAAGTGGTCTTAGACTTGGTGGCCGTCTTATCCCATGCTATGGACGTTGGTGCTCTTACCCCGTCCGTGCAGGGCTTCGAAGAGCGCGAAATGCTCATCGAGCGTGTTTCTGGTGCTCGACTCCACGCTCCTACATCTGTCCCGGTGGTGTCGCTTTTCACGTCTCGCGCGGGCTCTTTCCTGAGCGTCATCCATCAGGTTTGTGGTGTCCAGCTAAATGAATCTCATTTTATTCATCCATTCTCATTTTCAGCGTTTGAACAAAATGCCGACAGGCGTAATTAAAGTAGACAAGAAAGTCGCCGTGCTTCGATGAAAGAAATCATGGAAGCACTCATTCGGACATTCTTCTCCACTCACCACTCAACTACACGCGTATCGCTCATCATTCGCTACCGTCGCTTCTCAGCGGAGGCTTCTCAGTGTCACCAGGTGCGACCTGTAAGTATATAGCGGCATCGAGACTCCCAAAGGAGCGACGACTCTACCTCGTCTCGTACGTCACGCTTGAACGCTTCCTGATTTAATATCGTTAATTGCATGATTTATAGGGATGGTAGTAATCGCCCATATCGATACAAAATTCGTGCTTCCGGCTTCGCCCACCTTGCAGGTTCAGACTTCATGATGAGACGGACGTTTTTGTCACCCTATTCAAGGCATATAACCTGTCCTCTAGATGTAAGATCAACAACATTGAAGCGCTGACTGTTCCTCTATCTATCACGCATGCTTGCTGACGCTGTGGCCATAATCGGTACTACAGTATGTACCCTGTTGTTCCCGTATTTATCACTGTTTTCGAACAGGATCTTTTATTTGGGTGCGAGGTTGATATTTCGTTCTACATGAAGTACGCCAAGGCATATTAATGCAGCGAGGTTGACCGGTGACAGTGCCTTGATATATTATAACAACACCTCATGCGTCCACATTGATGATTACCGAAACAATACATCGTTTGACCTAACGCTTGGTCCACGGTTTTTAAGAACGCACTTGATGTGCATTCTTGATCTGTTCTCCCAGCACTGGATGTAAGGACGTGTCGCCAGCAGCTTCGCACTCTGTATAAACCTATCTCGCGATTTCCGGATAGCTTTACAGTCTGACTTTTGCCTATCTGGTACTCGATGCGTGAGGAGCCTCTTATTTTCGCGAGCGCCCATAGAATATACTTGCTATGATCTGATTATATACCGGACCACACAACTCACTGCGAAAGATGGACGCGTTAAATAACAAAGGAAATACGAAGGGGTCGGCGCATAGCAGGTCGGACGGCGTATTACATGAAAGACAAGGGCTGCAAGATGCTCAAATGATCTCGATACTGATGGGTTCAATTATAGGAATAAGGACAACGAAGCGCCTAGAACTAAATGAATGTAACCTAGTCTAATCACCCACAATACATCGAAACGTCTCCGAGTCAGTGACAACTCTTGGTAGCAATTAAGATCAGTATCGAATGAAGGCTGTATGTCTGTCTGGCATTTCCACGATCCGCAATAGAATCATTGTTAAGTAGGACTAGACATGTTGAATGAGCAACTGCGAGGGACAGCATAAAGGCTAGAAACTCACGCATCTCGGCAATCACGCCAGTGTTGTCCATGTGCCATGCGACTCATATCAACCTCAGCATGTTCTCTGGGTATCACGAATGAATTCCAAGGCGTATAGAATGCACGTCGGGAAGCGGGAGGTACCCAGAAAAGGAGCCGATGACCAGGCCCTACCATCCATCCGTCACGTCCCAATAGGAAAAGGGTCGTTGAATTGGAATCATGATGAGAGGTGCCCTCGAGTATCTCAGCGGGGTTGTGCAGTGCATGTTCCAAGTTAGGTGAGAAGCAAATGAAGCGATTGTTCCAAGTGTTGGGTGGCGTTATAGGGCTCTGCTGTGTACGAGGCATGGTGCAACTTCCATCCAGAGGGAATGTGGAGGAATTAGAGTCAGGATACTGCTGGAATGGTTGCCCCGGCGCTACATCCCACAGCCGGATAGTGTTATCCTCCGAACCGGACACGATGCGAGTGCCATCCGGCGAGAACGACACTAATGAAACCGGAGCCGTGTGCCCCCGCAAGGGCTGACCTAATGGCTGCCCCGTTGCTGCATCCCACAGCCGGACAGTGTTATCCTCCGAACCAGACACAATGCGAGTGCCATCCGACGAGAATGACACTGACAAAACTAAATCTGTGTGCCCCCGCAAGGGCTTCCCCAATTGCTGCCCCGTCACTGCATCCCACAGCCGAATAGTGGTATCCTCCGAACCAGACACGATGCGAGTGCCATCCGGTGAGAATGACACTGACAAAATTGAATCTGTGTGCCCTCGCAAGGGCTCACCCAATGGCTGCCCCGTCGCTGCATCCCACAGCCGGATAGTGGTATCCTCCGAACCAGACACGATGTGAGTGCCATCCGGCGAGAACGACACAGACCAAATCGAGTCTGTGTGCCCTCGCAAGGGCTCACCCAATGGCTTCCCCGTCGCTGCATCCCATAGTCGGATAGTGTTATCCTCCGAACCAGACACTATGCGAGTGCCATCCGGCGAGAACGACACTGACCAAATCGAATCTGTGTGCCCCAGGAAGGGCTCACCTAATGGCTGGCCTGTTGCTGAATTCCAAAGCCGGACAGTGTTATCCCTCGAACCAGACACAATGCGAGTGCCGTCCGGCGAGAATGAAGTTGATGACACCGAACTTGTATGCCCCCGTAAGGGCTCACCCAATGGCTGCCCCGTCACTGTATCCCACAGCCGGACAGTGTTATCCTCCGAACCAGACACGATGCGAGTGCCATCCGGCGAGAACGAAACTGACCAAATTGGAGCCATGTGCCCCTGCAAGGGCTCGCCCGATGACTGCCCCATCACTGCGTCCCACAGCCGGACAGTGTTATCCTCCGAACCAGACACGATGCGAGCCCCATCTGGTGAGAACGACACTGATATAACCGCATTTGTGTGCCCCCGCAAGGGCTCACCTAATGGCTGCCCCGTCGCTGCATCCCACAGCCGGACAGTATTATCCTCCGAACCAGACACGATGCGCGCGCCATCCGGCGAGAACGACACTGACTGGACCCAATTTGTATGTCCCCGCAAAGGCTCCCCTAATGTCTTCCCCGTGACTGCATCCCACAGCCGGACGGTGTGATCTTCCGAACCAGACACGATGCGAGTGCCATCCGGCGAGAACGAGACTGACCGAACCCAATCCGTGTGTCCATACAAGGGCTTCCCCAATGGCTTCCCCGTCGCTGCATCCCACAGCCGGACGGTGTTATCCTCAGAACCAGATACAATGCGAGTGCCATTCGGTGAGAACGAGACTGAGTAAACCGAATTTGTGTGTCCCCGCAAGGGATTCCCCAATTGCTGACCCGTCGCTGCATCCCACAGCCGGATGGTGTTATCCTCAGAACCAGACACGATGCGAGTGCCATCCGGCGAGAACGACGCTGATGAAACCGGAGCCGTGTGCCCCCGCAAGGGGTCACCCAATGGCTCCCCTGTCGCTGCATCCCACAGCCGGATAGTGGTATCCTCCGAACCGGACACGATGCGAGTGCCGTCCGGCGAGAACGACACTGACAACACCAAATCTGTGTGCCCCAGCAAGGGCTCACCCAATGGCTCCCCTGTCGCTGCATCCCACAACCGGATAGTGTTATCCTCCGAACCAGACACTATGCGAGTGCTATCCGGCGAAAACGAGACAGACCACACAGAATCCGTATGCTCACTGATCACGGTCTGAACAGCCGTCCAGTTCAAATCGCGTCCAGATGTTAGACGAAAACTGTTTGGAAATTTTGCCGTACATTTGGTGGCCACAGTGGAGTTGACCGGCGAGAATGGCAGCGCTGATACATACAGATGCGGTGTGCTGTACAAAATAATGCCGCCAAAGACTTGAATGAATCTCTGTACGTCCATCGCAGTGGATAAGATATCTTCATATCCAGAGTGGCCCTGTGGTTGTGCGTAAGCGCTTCATCTGACAACCGCCCGGTAACAATTTGCTCACCTGCAGCCACTGGGCAATCAGCGCACGTGTGGCAGCTGTGCAGCTCAGTCTGTTCAGAAGGCTGAGTACTTCAATCCAGAAGAGCAGGCGCTCGTGGTTGAAGAATGATTTTATTTCATTTGCGAGCTCCGTATCGAAATCTGTGGCTCCTACGTGTGTAGCCCAAAATCGACATGAATAGGACAGATGTAGGGGGATGCATGATTCGACTCTTTGAGGCAAGCCCGGTGTCTTCGCGATTAGGGAGGTATGAAGAATTTAAATCACATATATTGAAGCGAAGGCCCTGTTCCATCACCTGAAGTGACGCAAGCGCAAGGTCGCGATGTTGCACCTCTACGAAAAAGTCTTCACTGGAGGATTTGTCTGTTAAGAAATCTTGGAAGGACGCGTGAAGGGGTCGGATAGGGCTACATGAATTGGTGGTGCCACTGAGGAGGGATCCCATATGTTCGACCACGACCTCCACTTTATAATGTTCCTGTTGGTCCGGCAAATGGATCCGCATGGCATTGAGGGCATCTAAGGGGAGGGGTTCGGCTGAGCCAAGTATTTGTCCCATCACGGAACGAAACCTCGCTAGCGCTCGCTCATACTCGGGTTTCGTGTATTTATCCTTCCCCATGTGTTCGCCTAAAATGAAGCTATACATATCATATAACAAGTTTTTACGCTCCTTAGGATCGCGGGACATGATAGCATTGAAGCGATCCATTGGGAATAAGCCGGTAGGTGTTTGGTTGATGTATTCGCACGCAAGACGCGCCCACTCGAAAAGTCCATCGGCTTTTGCAGCGAGCATCGCAAACTCTTTATGCTGAAAATCCTCCAGCTCCTCCAGCTCATTAGATACGTAAGTATGGATGTCGCGCTCCGCGACTTGTGGTGGAATATCGTCCATGGACAACCGTAGAATATGCTGAGCGCCTTCAAACTGTTTATCGATATCATGGAGCGGGCGAGAAGTGACGAGAATCCGGAAGTTGGGTGGGAGTTCAGTAATGTTGGGAACACCCTGCTTCTGAAGTTTACCAGCGAGTATGCGGAGAAGGTTACGGCGCGTTTCTACTCCGCCGCTCTCATCCAGCGCTTCAATCACGATCAAGACAGGTCCCACATTCGACCCGGAGAGCTTCCCTAGTGGTTCCATGAGAAGCTTGCGCCACTGCTGGATGATATCCGTCGTAGTCTTGAGCGACGTTGCATTCTTGACTGCATTCGCCAATGCTCGTCTGATCTCCGGATCACGGTCAGCCAGGTCGCGTGCGATGGTGGAGAAAACCTTTTCATGACGCTTGTCAGCTTGACTCTGCCGGTCGAAGCAGAAACATGAACCAAGCCCTCCCATCTCGTTGAACCAGTTAGCGATTGTGTGAGCGATGGCTGATTTGCCATTGCCGGCAGGGCCAGATAGCCACAGCACACGCTGAGCCGCATCCCCACTGTCGTTGATCCAGTCAGTGATCTGGGAGAGAATTTCCGTGCGCGTCCCTGGCAGGCATTGTTTTGTGGTATTTAGTCCCGCGCCCGCTGCATAAGTCATGCCGCTGAGATCCAGTGTTTCGCCTGAAAGGGGTATGAGCGAATGTAAAGTCGGCAGCACGTCCAAATCCTTACCCGCACATTGGACGAAGATGGCTACGTCCCGAAGAGCTTGGTCCCGAAATTGTTGCATAAGCCCATCCAAAGCATCGCTGTATCGTATAATCATATCATCCGTTTCCGAAACGACGTTTTTCTTGAGCCTCGTCCCTATCATTATGGCATACGATTCACAATGTGCGAAGTGCAGTAGCTCGACTACTCACAATAGCTCTTGGTCTCCGAGTAGTCCCTGATGAAACGCGCGCACTCTTGAGTCTGGTGAGCGATCCGTCCGACGATACTGTGCATGGATGAGATCTGGCCAAGAGTGTCGTCTTGGATCATGAAGCGGTAAACGTCGTCTAATTTCTTGAGAAGACGTTGTACCGATTGGTCGCCCTCCGCTTGAGAAAGAATGATCTACACCTAATCGATAACAAGCGATGAAACGCAGGGCAAAACCACAAACCTTAGATGCAGCAGACAGCATGCTCAGCGCCATCTTTGCACATGGATGTACCTATACGACGTCATTAGTTCGCTTCCGATCAACGCGAACGGCACACACATCCGTGATCTTCTCAATGACAGTATCAAAACTTCTGAGGGGTTGGAGATATGTGGTCTGGAAATTGTCTGGAATATCGAGATGCTTTCCGAGAAGATTCATGTGTTCGAAAGCCTTATGGGCACCCCGAATTTCAGCATCAACCGATGCAGAAGGGGCAGCGTGAACCTGTGCGACCACCAAAAGCTAAATAATACAGACCAAAAGGCAAATCATTGGACAAAAGTACCTGTGAAGCAGGTTCTTCGGAAGGTGCTTCGTTTATGCAGCCACCGAAATCCTCAGACATAATGGCATGCTGGTTGTCTGTGGCAACATGCAGATGCAATGCGTCCTGGGCCCCTGTGAGAAAACTGAAGGACTGCGGTAACGAGTTCGAGCACCTACATTCTGATTCAATGAAGCACCTTCACGAACGACGTTCTGAACAACAGTGGAGCGGTTGCGGGGTCGTTTGAAGGGTTTCTGCACAATAAATGAGACATATTCCGGGAAAACTTAGCATTCACATCTACGCACAGAAAGCTTTTTAGTGAAGCCTTTCGTAAATTTTGCTAGGGCCTGACGGACTTTGCTACGGGGTTGCTGGATGAAGAACCAGCGACGAATTTCATAAGCGCTCATCCAAAATGATCTCATGAAGCACATACCGAGCTTTCACCAGCGGTTGCCTCGCTGAATCTGCCAGGGGCCTCTGGAGGAGGATGTGGCATATGGTTGCTCATTGAGAGTGGTCGAAGAACTGGATCAGTGTGAGCGAAGTGGGGTTGAAGTAGTGATGTGGCGTTGGGCCTGGCCTCAGGCCCTTGGCAGACCCTAGGCTCAGCGGGCCCTGACTTTGCATGTTTTTTGAGACTCATCACATGTTCGAAACGTTTGATTTGCATAAGTTACACAGATTTACAAAAGTAGTGCTAGGTTACTAGTTACCCGAGCCCTCTGAGGCTAGGCCCAACTTATGTAAGTGCCAATGCCAAGCCAGGGTTTTCAGGCCAACTTTGAGACAGGCCCAACAATTTGAAGTAGCAGGGACCTGAGTCGGAGCCGAATAAGGACCTTCGAGGCCTCGAAGGCATGGCCGCCAACACGTCGACTTCAGGTGCTAATATGCCAATCGGCGAATTCCATCGTTGCCACACGCAAATTGAATAGGCTCTCTTGTGTCGATATCCCATAACCTCACTGCACCGTCCCACTCAACTAACGATATGAGTAGCCCACGACACGCCGTACAGTGTGGCACCTGGATGATCGGTACATGCAGTGCTAATTGATCCAGCCGTCTGTGGGTGAACCCGCGTTATGTAAATGCCCAAACGATTTTCTTCGCATCCCCGAGTCCTGTACCTTCTCGAGCAACGTAAGAATGAAAAGGCAGTGCATATGCGCAGCGGACAGTTCAGACGCTGTCCGCTGCGCATATTCACCGCCTTTCCATCCACGTGACCTCGACGTCTTCAATCCTGCTGCACGTACGGCAGAGCAATGGCTATTTGTAGGGAGTGTCTTGCGGATTTTTGGGGTGAATTATAAGAAGCAAACGGAAGGATGCAACAGCAGAGTAATTCGGACCATCGATAAATGGAACGTGAATCCGAAGACTCCCGCAGGGATAGACTATTCAGATCAGCGTAGATTGATACATTACAGCATGATGACGGAAATTGAACAGCAGGGTATGGGTATACGAAACTGAGTCTAATCGCTGACTGCAGCCAGGTAGCTCTGTAAAAGGAATGTGTCAGTGAGAATATTCAGAACGTCAGTGGAAATGGAGTAAACGGCTGACGAGAGAAATTTCGTGAAAAGCGACTGGCGGAAGGCACCAGGTGCTTCAGTACCAGTCAACCAGATACTCACTTCTCTATCTTCCAAAAACTCCCAATACGCCAAGGCGACAGCGATCCAAAAGCTCGTATCGACGCCTAATATACGCTCTTCTGCTCTGTCAATCTCGAGGAGACCCGTCACCGACGCCGCGGTGAGTACGGGCGTGCGATCGTGGAAAGTCAACAAAGGCGTCGGAGTCACCGGGATAATTTGTGACAGCCGATGTCCTGCACCAGGTGGTTGGGGACTCGGCTGGTTGAATGGTATGAGCGTGAATGACGCCGCGTGCGAAGGCCTACTGCTTTTAAACATCGACAGTGCGCGTGTCATGAACGATGTCTGTTCGCCTGGCTGCGGGCCCGGGATGTGCGGCGTGGAGTGCGGTGCCAACAAGAATTGTGATATTGTTGTTGCTTGAGGACGAGAGGCTCGCTTCTGTGCTGCAATTGGAGACGTGGGTATTTCCTCCAACCGTGCACTGATACTTTGTGGAGTAGGAGGGGTGATCATGATGGGGGCTGCGGGCGGTGTTGGGGGATAAGAGTGCACCGTTGAGATGCTGTCCGCGGACATCCTATGTTGGGATATCGCAGTAGGGGCCGCATTAGTACGACATGAGAAGGACAGCGCAGCGTCTGTATAGCTAGGGGAGGAGCGGGGAACAGGAAGGAGGGAGATGGATACGCCTAGAGGGAACGACGGTGCACGGAGACGTATGTACCATCCTCGCTTGGGCTTATGGATCGTCCAGCAGATTGTCGATGTTTGATTGTGCTTTGGAGGGGATATGAATTAGTTGAATGGATATGCTGTGAAGACGCACGACGACATGCTCAATGATCTCGTCATCCCCTAGGAACCTTTCCTTCATTCAGGTGAGCGGGCGAAGGAGGAAGTTGCAGGGCTGTGGTGTCGCACCTTGTACCATATAACCTTGTCGTGACCCTCCTCAAGGACGTTGATTCGCAGGTCGGAAATGACGTCGGAGCTGCGACAAACCAAGGTAAAATGTAGTCGTAGAAGACTTGGATAACATTTACCTCTGCACTACATACCGAGCGAGATTGGGGTTATGGGTTTGGCTCTGCATGGCTCCGACCTGCAACTATGATACAAGGTCCTTAGGAAAGGCGTTTAGCGGCTTTAGCCTGAGCGCTCAGGTTACACACCTGAAACGGTCTGATGTGGCTGTGTAAATTCTTTCTGTCTAACGCTTCAACTTGCCCTTGGTAGATTTTCAAGGCTGAACTTGAGTTGTGGATGCCACCCGGGCCTGCGTTCGGATGGCTTTGCGTTCTCCACTCAGTGACAGACATTGCAGTTCGTGCAGCGCAGATCAGAGCATCCCAGGTTCTCCCTGCTAGACCTGTTGTATCCTCGGAGTTTTCTTTGCGCAAGAGCAAGGCAGAGGAACACAATTTAACGGCACAGTTTCCAGGTGATGCTCAAGCTACACACGACACTCCAAAGTCTCGCACAAATCACGCGTTATCTACCAGCCCTCCAGTCAACACGTACCTGTCTCAACACCTCGAGGAACAGCAAGGCGAGCCAACACTGTTGCCGCCTCAGTTCGGAGAGAACCTCGCGTCTGAACCGTTCTCTAAAGCTACATATGCTCCCCTCTCCACTGAACCTGTCTTGGAAACCCCACTACCTGATGATCATAGTCTTGCGGTCTCTCATACCCCACTTGCGGAGGAGAGCTCTTTGAGGAACGCGTCTTCTTCCAAAGTCACGCTTGATTCTGCCTCCCCTTCCGTACCTACAGGGATTGAAGATCAAGTTCGCGAAATAGATTTAGAGGTGTGTCTCTAGTTCACTCATCCCTGCTAGTTTCCTTCTTACATTCGTCCTTTAGCACCCAGAACAAGTCCTATCCGTACCCATAGACTCCCTTCCGATTGTCTCGCGCAACCTCCAGTCATCCAAGGTCCCTTCGTCCAAACTCGGTCGACTATTTCACTACGGCGGTGCGTCTCTCTTTGCTCGTCGTTTATTGTCAAATGCCCTCCTTCACACTTTGCTTACTCGTAGTCACAGGCCTTGCAGCATCACTTTCGTACGGTGCTGCTTCCGAGCTCTTACGTCGTTCTACCACCTCCCATGCAGACAATACACAACCACTCATGATGACTGAAGCGAACATAACCCGCCTGGTGTCTAAACTCTCCCAGATGCGTGGTGCCGCACTGAAGCTCGGCCAGTTTATGAGCATCCAAGGTGCGCATCTACCTATCATTGTCTATTCCTTTATCCGTCACTGACCCGGGGGCCAGACACCCACCTCCTACCCCCAGAAGTCGACAAAATCTTCCGTCGCGTTCAAGACAGTGCTCACTACATGCCAGACTGGCAGATGCAACAAGTGCTTCGCACATCCCTAGGCGAATCATGGGCCGATAATTTTGCGTCATTCGACCGTATACCATTCGCAGCTGCGAGCATCGGTCAGGTGCACCACGCAGTCCTCGCTCCCAGTCAGAGTCCGTCTGGCCAAGATGGTCAGCACGTCGCTGCCAAGATCCAGTTCCCAAACATTGCCAATTCAATCGCGAGCGACCTTGGGTACGTCAAGATGCTTCTCACTGCTGGAAGCTTGCTTCCGCGGGGGTTGTTTCTAGACCGTACAATTCAGGTGTGTCCTTTGTAGTGCGCTTCCTGACGTATGCTGGTCTTCTGATTTTTTGATTCTCACCTCTTTTTTCCTATCCGGACACTCGCCGCATCCTATTGAAGGTGATGAAAGACGAGCTTGCTGACGAATGCGACTACGCGCGCGAGGCAAGTTTCCTGGAGCGGTATGGGAGACCAGATTGTCTTGGTGCCGACGCACGGTTCAAGGTTCCATGGGTGTGGCCAGGTAGCACAGAGCGTGTTCTTGTGATGGAGCATGTAGAAGGCGTCAGCATCGGAGACGCTGCAATCGGAGCTCTGCCACAAGGGGAGCGGAACGAGGTACGCAAGTTGTTTACTTATTCCATCATTGACCCTGAACATACATTTACTGAATTTCGCGGTAGATTGCATCACGAATCATCGAACTTTGTTTGCGGGAGCTCTTCCAGTTTAGGCTTATGCAGACGGACCCTAACTTCACGAATTTCCTGTGGAACTCGAGGACACAACAGGTGTGTGTCTCGTGTTGGCGCATTGTAGTTTTGCCTTCTTCCTACTTAAGCTGCCTACTTTATGGACGAACTTACTAAGTCGCATTGCAGCTATCCCTAGTAGACTTCGGTGCGACGCGCGAGTACACAAAAGAATTCATGGACAGCTGGCTGCTGCTCCTCCAAGCCGCTGCATCCGAGGACCGTACCGCATGCGCAGAATGGAGTCAGAAGCTCGGATATCTCACTGGAGAGGAGAATGAAGTACGTTCATCCCCCCAGCATCACTCCCGCACATCTATTCACAGAACACGTTTACAGGTCATGCTCAATGCGCACATCGACTCCATGGTCCTTTTGGCTACCCCCTTCAAAGCCACGACCACGCAGCCTTTCGCATTTGGACCTGGGACGCCATGGGCGGACATCACAGCTCGAATACGCGATACCATACCCGTGATGCTGAAGTATAGGTTGACGCCCCCGCCCAGGGAAACGTACAGTCTGAATCGGTGAGTGATGAGATAGACTTTTGCTAATTTTTGCGTGTTTTTTGTGCTTTTGCGTGCCTTTACTCATTGTATGTTCTGCAGGAAACTGAGCGGGGCTTTCTTGCTCGCTTCGAGGTTGCGTGCAGTAGTAGACACCAAGAAGCTTTGGGACCAAGTCACTAATTCGTACAAGTTTGGTTGAAGTTGGGGGGTGCATGTCTTCCTCGATGTATAGAAGTTAGGTGTTCTAACGAAATACATCTGGTTCCTCTGGCTTCTGGTTACAGGCTTTCGATCATGCAAGTCCCTTCGATTCCAATACTACTCACTCTCAGAGATGGTTTGTCTTTCTTATCCACGCATTACGCGTGGTCACCTTGGGCTCTGAGGCAACAGACTAGGAAATACACGTAGAAGTCGAGATTAGGTGTACATATCCGCGAGGTATACAGTCCGATATTGTCTTGGCCACAGGCCGCGCAGAGCCATGGCTGGATGCTACGCGCGAAGTTGTTAGATTGTCTCGAGAATGCTTTGATCAATAAGGTAAGAGAACGCACGAGATTGATCATATGCCAATATGTACGAACACGATGCGCTGGTGCAAGGGCATGTGTTTATCAGCGGCCAACAAGCAGACTGCTCTGTGCAGCGCTCGGGCAGCTCTTTTTGATTTCATCTTGCCATCCCCACAGAAGTTCTTGTAGAACGCCTCAGCCACTAATAGCATAGCATGATCCTCGGGACCCCAAAGTGTCCCGATGACACTCTTTACCCCGGCAAATTGTGGCAGAAAGAAATGCAAATTCGTGCCGAGAGAGATCCATATGTAAGACGGTTGGTCCCGCATGAGACTTGAAGGGTTCAACGCATCCAATCGGCAAACGCCGTTTGTTTCCTCCGATTGAACCAAGTTCAGGTCAGTTAGGGAGAACATTCAAGCTCAAGAATGCCCTTACTGCAATGTAATAACCCATCCCTCAGACGATCGGACAACACGCACTTCTCAAAGTTCTTATTCGTTCTTTTCTTCGTACACGATCAATAAATCGCTGGCATGTCCGACTCCGGCGCTCCGCCATCACACCGCGCTGTCTGTCTCGATAATTTAGCTCACTGTGTTCTGCCCTAGTAGGCTAGAAGGCTCCGACCTCGCTGCCTGGCGACATGAGTCATCATCGACATCCATGTGAACCTGCTATGGACGACATCGTATATGTGGTGAGCTGAGCGTTTCGTGCCTCGAGTGTAACATGTCACTGAAACATGTTAAGCATTTACTGGACAGAACGTTGTCATCTTGCAGAACTGTGAAGTGATGCGCATCCGCCTCGCAGCACATCGAGCACACGAAAATGCTACATGTGTGGATGCTTTCGATACCGTAAGACGCTTAATTCGAGACACGACCATCACGTCTATCGCAATCATGTCTCTTAATTGAAGCCAATCATACAACTTCATTCTTACCCACACTTTACGCGCGGCCACCTTGGGCTCTGAGACAACAAACTGGGAGATACAATGAGAAGGTGTACATGTCGGCGCAGTATTATACAGTTCTGGGGTCTAAAAATGTCTAAAGTCTGAGATATCGGCATGCAATTCATTGGCATGCGCGGAGCCACGGCTGGATGCTACACGCAAAGTCGTCAGAACATCTCAAGAACGCTTTCATCAACAAGGTAGGAGGACGCACGAAATTGATCATACACCAATATGCATGAATACGATGCGCTGATCCAAGGGCACGTCCTCGTCACAAGCCAACATGTGGACCGCTCTGTGTAGCGCTCGAGCAGCTCTTTTCGAATTCATCTTGCCATCCCCACAAAAGTTCTTGTAGAATGCCTCAACCAAGCGCTGCACGGTAACATCATTGACATTCCAAAATGTACCAACGACACTCTTCACTCCAGAAAATTGTAAGCCAGCCGCCAAGTGAATGGCTTCATCAGGAGTTTGGAAGTCCCCGACTGCGGTCTGGCAAGCAGAAAGAAATGCAAATTCGTGCCGAGAAAGATCCGTGTGGCTGATATCTAGAAGTTGGAGTGGTTGGTCGCGCATGAGAAATGCCGACTTGAAGGGTTCCACAAAGTTTTGTGTCCCGTGACAGGCAAAATGGATCCAATGATTATCTCGCAACGTGCGCAGGGCGGCCGATTTAGTTGATTCAACGCTTGTGACTTTGGTAAAGGAAACGGTGGGGGAAGGGGGTAGGAGACTCTGCACAAGGTCCAGTTCAGGCTCGACACATGTCAAAGGAAACTTGTGTTCTGGTGGGTGGTTCTGACCAATGGCAGCGAAGGACACGGGGAGGGACCTGTCATGACTTCTGCGAGCCTTGATCAGCGCGGTAAACGATGGGGTGTAGGAAGAAATGTATAGCTGCGAAAGGGACTTTCCACCGGGCCTGTATTCGCCAGCGGCGTGCAAAGGCAGGAAGTTGAATCCTGAGGTCGGGCACCACCATATTCGTGACCCTGGCTTTGCAACTCTGCGTAGATTGTCAACCACAGGGTGCACTACCTCGACCCACAGCTCCCTCAAAGCTGCTATCAGCTTTGCCAGCTTTGCTTGGTTCTCCAGAGGGGTAATGGCATCGTTTGTTACCGTCCGCTGGAGTGCGTTCACCAACCGCACGAGGCTTTCTACACTGATAGCGAGTCTTACACTGACCGGAGGTTCCTTGTGCGGGACGATGATTGCATCACAAGACGACTTGCTTGCAATGAGAACAATGATAGGCCCATCACGAGCGGCATCTTGGAGGTCAGAGAACAAGGGGGGGAGTATGAAGTGAGCGAAGCCTTCCACCTTCCGGATCTCTTCCACAGTTGTATTCCAGTCCTGCACCAGACGTCTGTACCGGGTAGCCTCTGCTTCTACGTCGACTCTTGGCGTCGCTTCTGAATGATGGGTAGGAGGTTTATCAAGAAGGGAGCCGAGGTCTCGGAATCTCTTCATCAACACCTTTGCGTGATCACCACGTTCCTCGAGACTGTCAAGAGGTGTGCGAAATCGCGCCATCTGTGTCCAGATGAGAGTCCTGCCTTGTTCCAGCAACTCTACAGCGTGGTACACATCACCACGACGAAGAGCACATGATGCAGCGTGGACTGCAAGTGTGCTCGGGAAGTCCTTCATGGCATTATGACGAGATGATACTGAAGCTGTCGCGGACATGTAAGTGTCGAGAAGGTGCATGGAAGTTGAATAAGCCTCCAGTTCAGTGCCATGTGCATGCTGAGCGGCATTGCAGACCCAACGTAGACTTTCTTGCAGACGAAGTCGCAAACTTCCAGAAACCAAATTTGCTGCTACCTTGCGATGATGCATGGCAGCATTGAGACTGTCAGTATCTTGGCCAGTGCGGTCAAGTGCTGATCGATGGAAGAGCAGATAGACGGAGGATAGTGAGGAATGAACGATTAATTGACGAGGATCATGTTGTGTCAACAGAGTCAATGCACTGCGGAGATGCTCTAGTGAGTCGTTGAGGTCTTGGGCATTGCCTCGGTGCTCGAAACGGGTGGACAGTACATTTGCAAGGTTATTTAATGATGAGAACAGATCTGGGTGACCGACCGGGCGCAAAGCCAGCGCTTCCCTGTGAAGTACGATAGCCTCATCCAAGTCTTTGTCATTGCCTTGGTGCTCGAAGCGGGTGGACAGTTGATTTGCAAGGTTATTTAATGGTAAGGACCGATCTGGGTGACCGACCGGGCGCAAAGCCATCGCGTCCCTGTGAAGCACAATAGCCTCATCCAAGTCTTGATCATTGCCTCGGTGCGAGAAGCGGGTGGACAGTCCATTTGCAAGGTTATTTAATGATGAGGACCGTTCTGCGTGACCGACCGGGATCAAAGCCATTGCTTCCCTGTGAAGGACAATAGCCTCATCCAAGTCTTGGTCATTGCCTCGGTGCTCGAAGCGGGCGGACAGTTGAAGTGCAAGGTTATTTAATGATTTCCACCGATCTGGGTGACCAACCGGGAACAAAGCCATTGCTTCCCTGTGAAGCACGATAGCCTCATCCAAGTCCTGGTCATTGCCTCGGTGCTTGAAGCGGGTGGACAGTTCAGTTGCAAGGTTATTTAATGACGAGGATCGATGTGGGTGACCGACCGGGAGCAAAGCCATCACTTCCCTGTGAAGGCACAATAGCCTCATCCAAGTCTTGGTCATTGCCTCGGTGCTCGAAGCGCGTGAACAGTCCATATGCAAGGTTATTTAATGGTTTGGACCGATCTGGGTGACCGACCGGGCGCAAAGCCATCGCTTCCCTGTGAAGCACAATAGCCTCATCCAAGTCTTGGTCATTGCCTCGGTGCTCGAAGCGGGTGAGCAGTCCATTTGCAAAGCTATATAATGATGAGGACCGATATGTGTGACCGACCGGGAGCAAAGCCATTGCTTCCCTCTGAAGGACAATAACCTCATCCAAGTCTTGGTGATTGCCTCGGTGCTCGAAGCGGGCGGACAGTCGATGTGCAAGGTTATGTAATGGTTTGGACCGATCTGCGTGATCAACCGGGCACAAAGCCATTGCTTCCCTCTGAAGCACAATAGCCTCATCCAAGTCCTGGTCATTGCCTCGGTGCGAGAAGCGGATGGATAGTCCATTTGCAAGGTTATTTAATGGTTTGGACCGATCTGGGTGATCGACCGGCTGCAAAGCCATCGCTTCCCTCAGAAGCACGATGGCCTCATTCAAGTCTTGGTGATTGCCTCGGTGGTCGAAGCGGATGCTCAGTCCACTTGCAAGGTTATTTAATGATCTCGACCGATCGGGGTGACCGACCGGGAGCAAAGCCAGCGCTTCCCTGTGAAGCACGATAGCCTCATCCAAGTCTTGGTCATTGCCTCGGTGCTCGAAGCAGGTGGATAGTCCATTTGCAAGGCCATGTAATGATGTGGACCGATCTGGGTGACCGACCGAAGCAAAGCCAGCGCTTCCCTGTGAAGCACGATAGGCCTCATCCAAGTCTTGGTCATTGCCTCGGTGCTCGAAGCAGGTGGATAGTCCATTGCAAGACCATGTAATGATTGGACCGATCTGGGTGACCGACCGGAGCAAAGCCAGCGCTTCCCTGTGAAGCCACGATAGCCTCATCCAAGTCTTGGTTATTGCCTCGGTGCTCGAAGCAGGTAGATAGTCCATTTTGCAAGGCCATTTAATGATGTGGACCGATCTGGGTGACCGACCGGTTGCAAAGCCAGCGCTTCCCTGTGAAGCACGATAGCCTCATCCAAGTCTTGGTCACTGCCTCGACGCTCGAATCGAGTGTACAGCATTGCACCCAGATTACACACCAATTGCCCTCGCGCAGCATGCATCGGACTGTAGTATTCCAGTGCATCATAATGACGGGATATCACTTCATCTAAGGCGTGTGGATCATCTCTCTGTAAACACAGCTTCGCTCGACCAGCAAGTTCATTGGGTGACCACGAAAGCATGGACGCAATGGGCCGCTGCTGCCCAAGGTCATTTACATCGATGTTTGCAGCCGGGTGCAGAGCAGATGTTTCAGTTGCAAGCAGAGCTGCTCTGTAAACGTGGCTGTCGGCGTGACAAACATCGAGAATTTCATGCAGTAACCCTTCAGCCACATCGGCATCCGGTCGAAAACCCCGTCTCGCGAAACGAGACAGCAGAGCCATAGAGAGATGGAACTGGGTTACAGGTCTGTCTGGATGACCGGTGGGACGCATATCGAGGGCATCCTGAAAAAGAGAGATGGGGATGTCGAGGTCGAGGTAGGTTCCATTCACCTGGCAACTGATGAACTTCGCGGTAGCTAGATTGAACAGTGCCGCAGGGTGACAGGGATGATCGATGGGGCAGAGATCAGAGGCGCGTTTAAAGTGCGTTATGGATTGGTCTAGATCGCTAGAATCTTGCGTCCTGTGGTACCGCGTGAGAAGACGATGTCCAGCATCCGTCATTAGTCTTGACGTCTGTGTGTCGCACGATGTCGACTGCACATTATGAGTCCTCGGCATATGTAGAATGCAATGATCCACTCACAGGAGCCATTGGGGGAAAAACCGGGGCGTCGTCGTCATAAGAAACTCGCTGCTCCACAGTGGCGAAGAACGAAGTACATGAGGATACAACATCGCCCGCCTTGGGCTGAAAGACAAAAGCTGGGTTATTTTGTTAACATCCGATGTGCATGATTCACAGCAGAAATTACGAACGACGTGAATTTTCACTGCGATCCCGTAATTCTCCTAAGGAGACATCGAATGTGCGGAGGCGTTCTCCATGACCGAGCATGGGACCCAATTCGAATGAGGCATAAACACTGACCCGAACTTTAGAAGATCGCTCGGATGGCCTAGAATCATTCTCAATACCTGCACGAAAGACGGGATGAAGGACAGCTCACAGAAGTATGCGCTCGTTCCATTCGACGACGACCTGGTCTACGTGCACAGGTTTATTGCTTGTCCGCAATTCAGTGCCATCAGCCTGTACTGTCACGTAGAAGCCCGCTGGTATACGCCGGAGACCGAGACCGAGATCAGTCGCGAGAATGGCTTCGGAGAAATCGTCAATGGGTGCTGATTTGATATACGTTGCACATACAGGTAATGGTGACTTGTTGAATGTCACTCATGTGTACATCTCCCAGGTCCCGGGAGGGTTCTGGGTGACTTGGCTCCTCGTCCAAGGGTGGAAGGGGATCATCAGGATGATCCAATATGAAGTTTGACATCTGGTAAATGGTAGCTCAACGTGGATACGAACTGATTTGTGAGAGAGTAAGATGTGTGCCAGAAGTTATGAGACACTGTAGTGCTTGTAAGATCTCGACAGATTATGAAGGAGGGAACCACAGCGTGCACGTGGCACCCATGTCGTTGGAATGTCCGCCAGCGGACGGAAGCGACTCACAGCATACCGAGCAGCCCATAGATTCATTCATGGGCGTCAGATTTGTACGGCAGGGGCACGTTGTAGGGTGCAACATTGATTAAAGCAGCCGAAATGAGCAGGCTGCGAGGTTCAAGAAAAGTAGGGTATTCTATGTTTTCGAATATCGTGAGGCAGCGCCTACATCACCGCCCAAGGACCTCAACCCCATCCAAGTGCTATCCAACAGTATATCACACGAGAAGTCACGGAACTGACAAGAACTCACTGTGTGCAATAAAGCCCCGGTATCACCCCTACTACAGATAAAGTTCACCGCTCGGAAACCCTCGGACTCCACAATGTGCACGGGGGAAGGCTGTTCTGAAGCATGGCCTGCGAGATCGGATTCGCGTTTTGGGCTGGTCCTGACCTCCTAACTGCAACATTTACTTTCTACATTGTAAGCAACGCTCAAATTCAACCAGGTCGTCGCCCTCCACATGGTCTATAAGCACCTTGAGTTGAACACTTCATGACATTACGCAACGGTGGGGCTCGCTGCGGCAGTATGGAATCCGTAGGCCTGTTGATGGAGATACCCCGTAAGTAGACCAGCATTCTCGACCAAGAGGCACCTCAGAATGTAAAAGTCCACATGACATACACATGTTCATCACCGATGCACGGCCCATGACGGAATTCCACGAACTTCGGCACCAATCCTATTGAAGCCCTGATAAGTCCAGGCTTCCATTTGCTCGAGCAACGGGGACATTGATTGAGCGCCTGTATGTATATCATGGTTATCGCGACTCGGATTACTAGGACGTCGCAAGAATCGTCAGATATCGAGTAGGGATGATATGGATTTTGGAGGTCGTCTGGAATCTCAGGATCATCCTATGGTAATGAGAAGCAGAAGCAGGCCGAGCGTCTGATCTGTATGTTTGATATGCATCAGTAACTGCTGCCTGTGAAATGAATCATTGGCTTAGACCCACATGAGGAGTTAGGGCAGTGGGCAGAATCAGTTGAAGAACCACGAAATAGCTCCACCCACACGTTCCACTGCCATCACGCACTCAAATATGACTCAAGGTTGATGCGCTGGCAAGTCCTTACAACTTAACTCCAGTTGACTATGTTCGAATTCTAGGCTAAGGCGAGTGGGGACAGTGAATTAACGTCAGAGTGTGCAATTATGAGACGAACGTTTGATGTGGCACCCCATTTTACTCATGGCCATCATCACAGACTCCTCTCAGTGCGGAGTATGTACAACAGTGGGAGATCTTAGATCTTGAAGCACTGGTATACTAGTCTTGAATATCCGAATCCGCCCAGTGGTTGTGCTATCTTGCTTTTGTAATTAATGCTGACTCAAGGTCCTGCACTGCGGCAGACTCACCAGCTGTGCTAGCTCACTGCGATGTCCCCAGGTCACATCACCACTTCACAACCGGAAATTAACTTCACTGAGTGCAGCAAGCAGCGCTCAAGAGGTGGTGGCGTCGTCTTCAACACCTCCATGCGCCATGCCTGTCACTCCATGCATTCCCTAGCAATCTGTTCCGCCTCAGACGTCTTCGCCCGCAGATACTCGTAACGCGATCTTTTCTAATACGATAATCGTCCTCTTCTGTACGTGCAGCACTCAATCTTAGTGTTGAGGAGCTGCTCTCCAGAGATATATCTCGTAGGCACGATCAAATTCCAGCGCGTTTCATGAACCACTGACCATATTGTCTGTAGGAAACGTTCACTGAACGAATATGGATGCACCTGTGTTCCGCTTGGTCGACAGATGCGTGGATGGGCTATACGACCTGGCACGCACAGAATCCACTACCCTCCCAGACCGATGGCATTGAGTTCGTCGTGCAATTATGGCCGACTGAGGGCGTGTCAGTATTACTTCGTCGACCATGCAGCCCGAACTCTCTTTTAGCTGCACGATCATCTGAGATCATGTTTGGCAGGCTCCAAGGGGTCGCTGATCTTATTACACTGAAATTATGATGACACTGCTGATAGGAACTAACCATTAGGATATGCTTTGGAGTCAGAGTATTGGTCTATCGCTTGCAATTGTATGAGTTTCAGCTACTTCTCGTCGGGTCTGTTTTGATTCGAATTTGTTCTAGATCCTGTATGGTAATCGTCACTGCCTGAGATGATCAGGACACACTACGAACGCTATCCGAACCTTCCAAGCTTCTCAAGGAACTGAGGGAGGTCATCATGCATGCAGTTGCAGGTGCTGAGCGCATGTCAACAACCCTTTGTTTTTTTTGAACACGACATATGTCGTTGTCACCTTTTGATGCCAATGACCTCTCCAGACTAGGTTCTAGAGTTGATCAACCATCTTCAAGGTGCGATAATTCCCTTCGAACCGTTTACATTGAATAATGACATTTCCAGAGAACACCGAGGAGACCGATTGTCATCATTCCATTTGTATCATAGGTAAGTAAAACCTATGCACATAATTCGCCTGGAACATCTATCATTCTATCAATAGCGAGGTTCATGCATTATCGTTCTTTCATTCTAACGACTGCGCGTGGCTCATTCGTTCGGAAGATAGCCAAATTGGTCCACTTCTGCGGTCTACCTTATGCTTGTATCAATGTTGACATATCTGCGTATGAGGAGGATGGCCATCGAGTTGAGACTCATATCGGCAAGTGCCGTTTCCTCCGATTGAACCTTGCAGGGACAAGCTCTCCGGCCCTACTTCCTACTACTAGGTTTCAGTGCTGCATTTGCGCATGGCTGGGAGAACAGTGACTCAAGAATACTGCCCTACCCATCTCTCAGGCGATCAGACAACACGCCGTTCTCAAAATTCTCATTCATTCTTTTCTTCGTACACGATCAATGAATCGATGGCAGGTTCGGACGACTCTAGTCGTAAACACGCACACATATCCAGCGCTCCGCCATCACACCGCGCTGTCTCTCTCTCGAGGATTTAGCTCGCTGTGCGTCCGAGTCGTACCCTAGAAGGCCCCTACCTCGCTGCCTGGTGACATGAATCGTCATCGACATCCATGCGAACTTGCTGCATTACATTTCCACACTTTTTGAAGTTCCATCATCATGCTAAGCATTTACTGAACATAACGTTGTCGTCTTGCAGAACTGCGAAGTGATGCGCATCCGCCTTGCAGCACATCGGGCACTCGAGAATCCTACATGGGCGGATGCTTTTGATACTGTAAGTCGCGTAATGCGAGACATGACCATCACGTCTATCGCACTTGTGTCTTGCCGTTATGATGTGTTACACCAGATCTTAATTGAAACCAATGATACAACTTTATTCTTACCTACACGTTAAGCGCGGTCACCTTGAGCTCTGAGGC